>BGZK01002038.1:0-84471 GCA_005406025.1 Eumeta japonica
AAGATTTATTTAATTAAAAATTAACGTTAGTCTTGGTTCTCGACATTTCTTTTTAATATATGTATGTATTCATAATATATATATATATATATGTATTATATCAACTCTTTGATATCCATAATAAAAGTCTCGTAGCTGAGTTTGGGATCAGACGGTCTTGTGTTTGAATCGGAAGATATTATTATTTTGTTAAGGTCTAATTAATACGAAAAATAATTAATTAAATACGAAAATTTACGGTCCACCTATAGAGGGCCAACATATATAAAACTTGATAATGTGTTTAAAAGCAATGAAAATAATTATTATTGATCCAAGTAAAATAAAGACATCGTAATTGGACTATTTAACTTGCAGGCTCAGGGACATTAACCTAAAAGTATCACTTTACTTGAGTGAGTAGATTCTGTATTAACGAGGTATAAAAATCTGAGGCCAGAACATTTTTTCAACTTGTAATACTTACATAAAATGTATGAAATCCGATTGCAAATGTTTGTTATAACGTTTTTTAAGGAGTTACAATGTTAGTCGATCTGCATCCGTAGAATCGTCTTTGCGTGTAAATGGCACCATTTTACACGAAATCATCCTCAGAAACAAAATTGGATGAAACCAAATCTGTTGCGACTACAATTGCGGACGTCATGTGGAACTGCGTGTGCGAGAACACCATTCACGATAACCCACTGTGTGCAATTTGAAATGATAGCGTGCAAAGCGACATAACAATAGATTAGAACATTTTTTTCTGGTATTTCAGTTATAATTAGTTGTGGCATTGAATATTTATTTCGTACTATTTTTTATAAACAAGGTCATACATTCAACGAATTTATTTAACGTTGTTGACCCGTTGGTTGATATGTCCGCTATCGAAACCAAAAAATAAGGGTTTCTATTTTTTGCTGATTAGAATCAAACCATTTGCTTCGTCCGTCCGGGACTACATTATGACGTAGGTCTCTGATTCGTGCATCCGGTACTATGACGTAGGTCTCTGATATCGTCGCCGGGACGGCACGGAGGCGACGGTCGTTAGCAGCCTTAACCAGAACGATACTAGTACAACGTCAGTTTCTTAGGAGAAAATAAAAAAAGGACCAAGAGCATGTCGGACCATGCATATTGTATAGGGTTTCGTATCAGTCACTACAAAGAAATGCTCTACAGATGCAAAAAACTTCGTAATAACGTAGTTTTTTTTTCGTCTGCAGTGTAAACATGGAATAAAATTAATAACACTTTTTTCCGTGTTTCCCGCGCAGAATAAAAAATATAAATACTTTAGTCGGCTATAACTAGAAAAACAAGTAGGTATGTCGACTATCTAATACCTTTAAACGAGCAATTCTTGTATATTTGTTTGTTTTGTTTGTTTATATATACCAGCTATCTCGGAAACGGCTCTAACGATTTTCATAAAAAATTTATATTTAGATAAAGTTTAATGTTTCAAGTTTATCTACATAGGTGTTTTTCCCGGGAAAACGCGATTTTCCAAGAAAAAATTAAAAACCGGGATATGAATGCTTACTTACTAAATATATAGATATTTCGCCACGGGCTTTACAGTTACCGTGGAGCAGCGGCTATCACGTATGCTTTCTATGCAGATACCGATTTCGAGCCTGGGGTGCATCTCGATTTTTTTCAATTTTTTTTTATCACGCTTTTTTAATTTTTATTATTATGACAAGCATTTTACCTGGCAAGTTAAATTTGATCCACTTCCGGTTGCTTTTTATATTAATTAAATCAAAAATAACCTCATATATTAGTTTTTTATTTTCATGGTTGTTTTTGAATATTAATTTAAAAATGTGTCAGTCGTCAATTGTGGTCCATTCAATGAAACGAGGTGCCATTTTGTGTTAAAAGATAAAATTACGATCTCAATTAGATCTCAATACGATCTCATTAGTAGCACTAAGTAAGTAGTAATATATGTCGAATATTACAAATTGCACAGAAATAAAAAAAAAATATTATGGAAACATTAAAATCGCCTCAGACAACCATATTTTATAATTTTAATATTACGACGATATTTTACTGGTGATAATGGACTGTTTTTAATCAGCGAAATGAAGTGACATTAGTTTTACAACTTGGTATATTAACAGTGTTTTATACACTTAATGTATTTAAAAAAATTTGGTTGCCTGTAAAGTCGGTATACGGGCGAAAGTTTTACGTGACAACGACTTTGAATGGTAAAATCATTTTAATGTGAATATTCATTCGTATAGTAGGAAGAAGGATGAAATAATAGTAACAATTTAAAACATTTATTTATACAAAGAATTATATTTAAAACATTAATTTATACAAAGAATCTCGCACTGAATTTCATATTAACAAAATTTTATTTTACCTTTACACATACATACGTATTTATATACAAATATACATACAATAACTTTACAATACATTTGCAAGCTATGCATAATTCTAGTGCTGCGCGCGCGGCAGACCGATCATAGTTGAGGGGGAGACGCAAGGCATTCGGGCCTCTCTCGTTCGGTGACTCATCGTTACGTTACCGAGCGTTACATTTTTCATAAGTGACTCCCAGCCGCAACCTAATTTAAGACGTTGTCACGTCAAAATAATCCGAGCAAAGATCGTCGCCCAGCTAGTTACCATTAAATTAGGGAAGATTAAAGTGCACCAGTAAGAGTGTATTTTCAAGGCAGTTAGGTCTTTTTGTTGAGAAGCACAGTTTTTCGGAAATAAATTAAGAAAGCTATATCCCATGATCATAAAAATAATTTTTGTTGAGAGTATTTATTAAGCGTTATCTTTTTCTTCACATTTTTTGAACTTACGGTTTGAAAAATAGCGGGGGGACACAATTTTTCTGATACATTCGAAACGATTATTTCCAAAATTGTTCATGTAACGAGAAAAATTGCTTACACTTTAGTGTTTCTAAAAGAACTGTCGAAATTTGTGGCACACGTTGATGTTGAATGAAAAAAAATTTTTCATCTGCTATTCCATATATGAAGTGCCTCCTAGAAATATTGATTTTTATTGTTTAACTACCTAACTAAGTATCGGATTATACAGGACACGTACGTTGTAAATTTGATTAATATACTTCGTGTAGTTTTTGAATAAAATACATGTAACATATGGACGGACGGACGGACATTACGAAATTTCGTGCCCTTATTGAAAATCCCTTACAGTTCTAAGAGTTTCATTTTTGCCATTTTAGCTTGGAACCCTAAAATGGTGAGGTGACAATAACTTGCAAAGAAGATAACTGATTTAATAAAAGTCTTGCTTCACTTAAATTATTTATTTTATAAAAATACACATTTCTAATGTACAATCTAAGCACGACCATATCTAGTTTTATTCGATAAACCTTAGTGATACGAAGAATGAAATCATGCTCGTCCAAACTGAAAACCCTCCAAGAGCACGTGTTGATGTTTTTATCTTTTTGTGACGAAAATTATTTATAGTATATCATCCATTATAATTACAACTTTATAACATGAACCCATTTGTCGTTTGTGACAGTATTCAGCAAATCGTTGTATTTGAATTTGAAAGATGTGTAGATGGAACACATTCATGTAATTAGAAAGATCTTTTAGTGTTAAAGAATGTTACACTTTTACGAATTTTAAGTCATTAATTCCCATTCTTTATCATTTAACTTTACATGTAAGTACATGTTATTCATCTCTTTCTCTTTCAACAAATTAGCTTAGAAAAAAGTTTTGCTTCTTGAGATGTTAACATTACCGCCAAGTTTTTTTTCTCACTTGGTTTTATTGATTATTAGACTCAAAGCATCATGATTGTTGTGTTCTAAATCAAATAACGTAACGTACGATAAACTCAATTTACTTAATGACGTACAATAAACGCACGTTTTCTCTCTACTGTAATAGAATAGTACTAGTAGTAGTACTAGTAGGAGAGAGAAAACATGCATGCATTAAAGAAATTTGAGAAAAAGTATTCATAGGAGTATTACAAACGTCAACAGTATGCATTTCAATGGTTTTTAAAGTTTTTGTTTGTCTGTCTCTCTAAGAATGTCTCCGCGTAATCTCTAAAAACAATTGGACAGAATTTGATAAAATTTCGTATGATGAAAGTATACATATAGAATAGTTCTTATCTCGTTTCGCTGCTATTTTTCTTCATAATATATATTTTGAACAGAACAAGAATCTAGATTGAGAGCAAATTCAGAATCAGTAGCAAGGCCAGGATTGAAATCAAAAGCTGGAACAAGATGACGATCTTAGTCGATAGCGTGATCAGTCGATTTGAAAGATGTCTGTAGTAATTAATTCTATGTCAGTGCGGGAGAAGTTGCGGAAGAAACTTCGCTATAATAAAATAATTGTTTTCACTTAACAAACCTACATGCGGTCGGCAACACAAATATAACTAAAACAACTAGTTTTTACATATCCTCCTGCATAAGGTGAACTATTGGAGCAACCTATACAAAAATGGCGCGAGCCAAAAAATTGAAAAAAAAAATAAATAAATACGTAAGTAATATCGGAAAGCGTTTTGATTTCCACAAGCTAAAATTTGTCACAAGTATAGAATCAAAGTTCCTTTTTATGTGTTGACTCCTTCACCGGTGCATTTCATCTGCCAATTACTATTCCAGCCTCAAAAATAAATTAAAAATTTCATTAAAAATATGCGTTATAACAAGTTAAAATTGCTTGCAAAATTTTTAGATCCACAATGAATTGTAATTGTAATATATTGTATTTTTCTAAAATGTAAATGGCGGTAATGGAGACACTTTTTGGTAACCATTACGGTCGTCTAAGTCTTCAATACGTGCCGGCTTATAATTGTTATACCCCAAAGTAACGTTTGGCTTCATAAGTTGATCTCGATATGGCTCTAATGAGCCAATGGAAGACTGAGATACTAAATAGGAAGAAGGACCTGTGTATGTACCACCGGATACTTTATAATTATCTTTGTCTTTGTCACGCGTCAAAGAATGATCTACAGTGTAATCGATTTCACTATTGAAATAGTTAATTTGGTCTTCATTGTGCGGTTCATCTTTATTTAAGAAGTTATTTCTGTGTTGACCCATGTCCTTGGTTTTAATTAAATGTAATAGTTCTTTGATATCTTCTTCTTTTTCAATATGCCAGCTTATCGATGGAATCAATCGAATTTCAATTTCTCTACCAGTAGCACTACGCAGCGAATTATTTATTTTGTATAACTCTGATTCTGAGAAGCCATCGTTTGTCTTTTCTTTAATATTTAATTTGTCTAAAGAAGTGCCGTGAATGATGTTCGATTTTGTTTTTAATACATTACCTTCCATTTCAGTAGATTTCAGAGAATCGTGATAGTGCACTGGATCATAAGAATTTGTCTTTGTATTATTAAATTCTATATTACTCTTAGGAACGACTTGAAATTTAGATGGAAATCCATTTGATATAAATTGATTGTCTAGTTTTGTAACCTCTGTTTCGACACTTGATTTGTCTTCCAAAATTTGTGGTGTTTGAAAAGTATTTTCCTGTAGGTTTAATACTTCAGTATGTTGTTGACCATTTTTAGTAAATTCTTGTTTTATTAAATTTTCTTCACCTAAAATTAATTGACTGACATCAGGAACTGGATAATTGTATAGTTCTCCACTGTATAATTGTTTATGAATAAGATTAGAGGGAAAATGATTTGTGTTTGCATTTTTTGTATGAAATAAAATATTTGTTGCATTATTTTCTTTTGATGAACTTGTTTGAGCTCTTAGCTCTTTACTAGGAGTTTCATTCTCACTAAACTGGGATGAAGTGAGATCAGAAATTTTATTTGTTATATCAGTCAAATCATCATTGTTGATATCTTGATATTCTTCTTCAACCATGTAACTATTGTTATTAGGAAATAATTCTTGTTCGTCATCAATATTAGTTGGAATTCTTGAACTTTCTTCATATATTAATTTGCCTAAAGGGATGAATTTAGTGCTTGCCGAATTAGTAAGAACGTTGTCATTAGTTAGTACTAAATAATTGTGCATTCCTAAATTAAGAATTTGTAGTTTGTCAAAAGAGTCTTTATTTTTGGTTTGATACAAATATTCAGCTATCTCTTTTGGTAATGAAAAATTTAAATTTACAGTTTTTTTAGTTGCTCTCACAGGCTTAGCTTCAATTTCTTTGAAATAAGGTAACATCCTAAGGTCATTGGTTTTATTTTCATGTATTCTAAATGTTTGGAATGGTGGTTGTAATTCTACAGAAGGACTTGTGATATACTTAGAATTTTCGACATTTACTGGATTTCGTAAATACGAATAATCTTTGGGAGAGTTAGATTGTTTTATGTTTTGTTTTGTTATTTTTAGCTGATCAGAGCATATTAATGTTTTATTAGTATCTTGATTTATGTTACTTGAAAAATTATTTGATAATTTTTCTTTACGAATATTTAGAAACGATAATTTCTCAAAGTTTGAAATGTGCTGGGGTTGTTTAATAGCAGAAAACGAATAAGTGGGTGGTATGTAAGTAGGTGCTGGTAAAGTTGATATTGCACGGAGATTTTCATTGTGGGAGCCAGTAGAATATGAATTATCAGAAGAAGATAAATGTGAATGAGAAGTTGAATTTTCTTTCAAAGGTGTTAAATATAAATGCATTGGACTTATAGATTTTAGATTTTTGGGAGTTAAGTAAGACCGAGAAGGGGAAATGGGTGAAGTTGTGCGATGTGAAAATGTGAAGTTCGGCGCGAAACGTATTCTAGACAACATGTTCGCTGTAGGCTTGTTATATGCATAACCTGTTTGTGATTTCCAGAGATCATTGCGAGCATTATAACTTGGAGATTTGGAAATAAATTTTGCAAAGGATGGAGTTGTTTTGATGGTAACAGGAGTATAAGGTGTTGATTCCAAAATAAGTTTCGAACTAGTAGTGGGAGTCAAAATCCAGCTTTTAAACGTTACACGTGACGATGGTTTCGATTTTTTAGTTAGTCTGTTTAAATTCGAACTTTTTGATGTTAGGGGAAGTAATTCTTTTTGATTTATCATGGAATCACGTAAAGTATGCACTTGTTTTTCTTTATTTTCATTTCGTTTTGGTATGCCGACGTAATTTCGACTACTTTGTTGTTCATTACGATCATCGTGATGACGTTTCAAAAAACGAAGTTGAAGACGTGCCCGTAAGTTTTGCTGATACACGGTTTTCAAGCATTCTATTATTCGATGCAATAATATGAGTATGACCATTTATCCTTTGACTTTCTAATGTTTGGGGAGCAGGTTGTTTAAATTCAAAATTATCAGAATCTGTTAGTAAGTATTGTGGCATGGATGTAGAACTGGAAGTTATAACATCATATGTTCCATCATTAATATAAGACATCCTTGGTTTTGGAGGAATATATATGTTGTTCACACTCTTTTCTGAGTTCCTCATCAGAACACCGTTTCGAAGTGATGGATTAGACAGAGATTGTTGCACATCTATATTATCGCCGTCCGTTCTTGCTCTGTCATGTGAGTCGTTGATAGTGCGTGTCAACATTACGTTGATATCATTCGTCATTTGTGATTCTAGTGTAAGTTTATTAAACTTTTCTATATTGTTATTGAAATACAGTTCCGAGCTATCGCACTTCACACGTTCATCCACCAATCGCAGACTGCAACTTCTTGGTTGAATACCGTACCATTGGGACACAGGAAAGACTGAAAACCGTAATTTGTACCTGCAGCACAAACCCTGAATACCTGGCAGTCCGTTTCCACATCTGCGTAATATCCTGTCAACATAACAAACGTATGCTAAACGATAAAATACATTGGAAATTCATTAAATAATAATTAGAATATCAATTGTCCCACATAAAAGAATGTGTGGGAAACCACAACGATATCGTCTTTGTTAATCTATCACCAGTCTCACCCGGTGCTTTGTCAGAACAGGTAAAAGATGTTTTGGGTATTCCAGAAAGGGTAGGATAGTCTTGCCCGGGTTCTCCTGGTATCGATAGCCGAATATCCCAACCGTCCTCGTGCTCCGTGCGTGAACGTTGTCCTTTGCATAATTGTGGTACGACCGTGAAAATCACTGTGAATAAACGAAATAATGATTTTTTTTTTTTTGTTAGACAATCGTTTCACATGTGGAATGATGTGTATATACTTTCAGAATCTACGTCGTACAATGCGTTAAAAATACATAGTTAGTCGTATTATAATTAAATAGACGATTACACATATGATATACCATAGAATACTTTCGTAAGCGTCTAACAAAAGTTTCTTAGGAGTTTTTGCTTCCATTCCTAATTTGTTAGCAAAAGCTTTATTTACCACAACATCACTGTTGTATAGAAATTAATAAAATTACGTATAGTTAATTATGTTATTTTTTACATGGGAAAAGGGAACACCCAATTTGCAATTGGACAAGGCCTACTCAATTTTCACAGAATATATTTCTAAAACCATAAATAATTAGGAAAAGTACCAGAAATTTATGTCTATTTCAAAACAATGGTCTCATTGATATTTATTTTATTCACGAAAAAATTATTTTTTTGAGCAAAAAGTTTGTGTTTTAAATATGGGTATAATAATATTTAGCAAATTAATCTTAATGTAAAATATTTCTAAATGTTGACAAATTGCCAAATTAATTGACCACTGTTGTGATTTGATTTTAATTCTAGATGTGTTGATAATAAATCATCATATTTAAAATAAAATTAAAGATTAATTAGATAATAAAAAGTATTGTGCATTATAAAATTAATAATATGCTCTTGTAACAAGCAACCTCCTTTAATAAATTTACTTTAAACAACATAATATCTCAATTTTCAAACGGAAAATAAAAAGAAAAATTTGATCATTTATAATACAGAACATATTTTTCATTTTTAGCAAAGTCGGCAGATAATATTGTTTGCCATGCCACGTCATGGATTATTTATTTGGATACAAACAGCACGACATGAAAAGTGAAGCTTTAAGTGCCAAAAGGGACTCGACCATATTAATTGAACATAAATAGGAAACCCGAGTCCAAACTATCACACCAACTAATGAATAAAATTTATAACTTACGAGCATAAATATTAACCTGTAACATGTGCTTCATAGTTAAGTTTATTTTTATTTAAATAAATCTCTAAATTTTTCACAATGTCTCTGTCAGTGAAGTCTTGTCACATCATGCGATATACGAATAAACCGGGTCGAAAGCGTAAAGTTAATAAACTAATGAAATTTTATTGTTTTTCGCTGAGTAGCCGTATAGCTTCATGAAAAATGACGAACGTGTTCAGAGCTGTGACTGCTCTAGAGTACAACGGTAGTGGTTGCATTTTAATATTTAAATGTTTCTATTTAAATGTTTCGTTTTCATTACAGCTCATATAGTCGGAATTAAATATGTATTCGTCGTTTTAATCGTTCATTCACCAAATATGATTATTACGAGTAGAAAATCCTATTTAATCCTTTCTTATTAATTGTACAATTAACCATTGAAATGTTTTATTTTCCGTTTTATTCATATTTTTAAAACATAAGGGTGTGAAACTTCAGCAGTAATGTTCTGTACTTAGTTTGCGGTCCCTATTAAAGTTATTTAAAAATAAATCGTTCATTGAAATCACAGAGTTTAAGCAAGTTTAATTTGTGCAAAATGCAGTAATTTAGAATTGTTTCCCAATTCTGCAATTCTATTATTAATAATATAAAAATCGAGAATCGAAAAGAGATTTGTTCATCTATTCGAATGTTCATATCACAAACTAATTAAATCATTGATTAAACGACACATCCTGATTGTGTATCAATTTACAAGGTAATTTATAAAAGAGTTAACATTAAAATTGGAATGCCAAGACAATAAATACAAAACATCATAAAATATTTGCATTTTAGATATAGTCAAGCTTGATACCTTGAAGATTATAACTACCATATTTAAGAATTATTATTATTTTTAATGTTTTCGCGTCACACATAAGAAGTAAAAATTATGAAAAATTCGTAAGAATACGTTATTCTTATTATAAAATGCCAATAACGTACTAAAACTTACCTAAAAAAGAAAAATAATTCATATCAATTTCGCTTCGATCCAAAATATTCACAAAAGTCACAGAACACGAAATATAGACAATATTTGAACTGAACGGATAATATCTATATATAAAACGTCATATAATAAAGGCCTATTACGAGTGATACAGTGGTACGGCGTTGCTAAAACGAGTGCCGGCGATGGTGATGATAAACGGCGGTGGTACAAACCATTCCCACCCCCCTATTGAAGCCGGCGCCAAGACGTTTGTGCACATAACGTTTTTAATGTGTTAGATCACAAAAAAAAAGACGTAGACCACCAGGCAGTAGTGCGTCTTCTAAATTAAGCGAGGTATTTTTCCAGCTATTTGTTTATTAACAAATTAATGGTCGAAACAAAATTTCTTTAGTAGCATACTAAACTAGTAGTTTAGTACTACATTGTCGTATCATCATATACAACTTGTGAAATAAAAAATGTGTGCGTGTATTTGTTTACATAAGTGCGAAGTGCCACTTATTTATGATAAACAACTTTTATTTTATTTTATATTTAAACTAAGTAGGCTGGACGAAGTTTGAGCAAAAAAAAATATTACGTACTCAAAGCAGGGACTTAAATAATTGTACAAATACAAATTGTACAAATTTCTTGGTAAGAGTTGAATAGTTCATTTCATTAATTTGTTCTAAAATCCGAGTTTTGAATTAAAGAGTAAATTGAACTGTCGAAACCAACAAAACATCTAAAATGTATGTATTACAAAGAATTTGAAATGTTATTATTTTCTCTATTTAAAATAGTAGAATTATTAAAAGATTGTTACTTTCAATAAATGTACATTTATATATGATTGGGTATTTTTATGTATAGACTGATACAATCAGTGAAGTTAAAATAAAATAAATGTCGAAATTGCAAACATGTGTTTGTCATTAAAAATAAATATGCAGCGGTATTGGTAAATGTTACAAGAAAATGTAACAAAACGTTGCGACAAAACGTTTATTTTTTAAATTCCTTATTAAATATCTCCCCTATGTCGATAAAGAAGAGTTTCTTCATTTTTTTTAATAAAACATATATAAAAAATATAAAATACATCTTTTAATCGAGTTATATTTATTGAGAGTGTTTAAGACACTAAAAAAAAATTCGTCATAAGTACATCATCACCTGACAGGAAATGAACGGGTTTGTCAAGAAAAATATAAATACATTTATTTTACTAAAATGCATTGCTTATTTTTTTTTTGTAAATTTTCGAAAATTAAACATCCCTATCTTATTTTTGAAACTGTGAAATCTATAACTGAAAAAAAAAACAGTCTATATATGACCTCTAACTATTGCATCTATTGTTACTACAGGATAATTTAAAAGGAAACTATCTAATCATTTGTTAAGATCCTGTGGAAAATGAAAATTGTTATGAAAGATAGTAGTTATTAACTGTGTTGTTTCACTGCACTAAGGACTAATAAGTTTGAATAGTGTAGCTGTTACTTTGGTAGCCCACATATACACAAATATATAAATATTTAGTTATCACATTTAAATAAATAAAAAAAACATAAAAATATGTAATGCGAATGACAGGAAGTATGGAACCCTCACCATGCGAGGTCGCTCGCACTTAACCGGGTTTTTTTTTATAACACCTCTGTATATCTCAATCGGCACAGAAGCATTGTTGTTGAAAGCAAAAATAAATAGAGCACCTATACAGACTCTTAGGAAATGTGAAAAATAAAATGATTAACATTAGAATGGTGGGAGATTGACAAACAAAAAAATCTAACGCGCCGTTGAAACGTCGGCCGTAGAGACGATAATTATCCGAACGATACGAGTTGTGCAATACACGTGACTTATTAAGCCGATAACGCTGAGAAGCGACAATAGGGCTACCCACAGTCTGTGGAATGTCACAGAGCATTGACATTATTTATGGCACGTTGCTTGATGTGGTACATAAACCTCTCGACTGTGGGATAGACAAAATTCGCTCTTTTGTGTTTGAGAATACTATGTTAGCGACCGTGTAAGTTATTAATAAAGGCTGACGTAACACTATGTTCGTTTACTGTAAGACTATCAACATAAGAATGAATAAATAAAAAGTTGATGCATGTCTTATATTTTACTAGGTGACCCGTGCGTATACTTCGCATCGATAGTGGTCAGTTACGTAATATAATAAAGTAGAAATAAGTAAATTTAAATATTTAATTATATTGAATATTTTATTGTAAAAAATATTTACAAAATTAATGTCATATTAATATTATACATTGTATTATAGACGCATTTTTTATTTTTGTATATAATTTATTTATATATATATATATATATATATATATATATATATATATATATATATATATATATATATATATATATATAGTTATTTCATACCGACAAAAAACACCTTAAAGAAATAATATATAATGATTACGATTTTAAAATACAGTCATAAAAATTAAAAAATTTTCATAGAAATAAACTACAACTTATCTAAATTCTTTTTCGTCATTAGACGGAAAAATAATCTTCAAAATGACGTCTCTAACATATCAAGGATGAACATTTCATACCGACAAAAAAGCACCTTTTTGAAATAACACATATTTCATAGTACCATATATTTAGGAATAGTATAAAAAAATAATCACAAATTACTTTTTAAAACAAGATTTTATATTATTAAGAAGAAAATGTTAAAAATAACCTTATCTTCGTTAGAAACAAGCCATTTTCTACAATTGAATCGTTGATCGACATTGAAGTTCTTCCTCTTTTGTCAAATCATTATACTACAAGAAAAAGACCGTGTTACACTATCTATTTTCTCTCCTACTGTCAAAAGTTACATACTTTCATTTTGATAATATAACGGTTTGACGAAAAAGAACTTTAATATCAATCAACGGTTAAAATGTAGGAGATGGCTTATTTCTAATAGAGATAATTTTATTTTTAATTTTTATACCTTTTTTAAAGACATGAAAGCTTGCTTTTAAATTTTTATCTCGATTTTCAATTTTTTACGCTTTTAGTATAGTTTGATAGAAATATAACTAGCTTAGTAATTGTTATCAATGTTATATATTGAAAACAATTAAAAAACTCTTAAAGCCACATTTCAATTCAAAAGTATATAGTAAGCTTTTGTACGTTTGTGGGATCATCACAACCAGTGCCAAGTACCATCTGTTTAGTGGGAGCCAACCCTGGCTGCAGCAGCCGTGTTATGATAGTGTTCAGAATGAGCTATCACATTAAATGCATGCACAAAATTTAGTGTTTGTGTTGTTCGTCGTTGTCATTGAGGAGTTCTCTTGGGGAAGTTCTGCCGGGAGTTAACCCTGGATATGTTATGATAATTTTTAAAACAGGCTATTTCAATTAAATCCATATATAAAATTTTCTGTCTGTGCTCTTCATCACTAAAGAAATTCACGGTCCATCTCCTGATTCCATCATCAGGCTCAGGTAGTACCAGATTACTGCATTGTTATCCGAAGTGGTTTACAATTTTTTTTGCAAAATTTTATTACAGACATTGGGACAGATAAAAGTAAATTAAAGCTTGTAAAATAACAATCACAAAGCCAGTTGAAAAGTTTTAAGTTTTATTTTTTTAGGAACCGTGGCTGCTAGTTCTATAATAGTTTATTATGTAGTCAAGTTTTGAACAAAAATCTGTTGCAGCGTGTAGCCTTGTTCTAACACAATGAATATACTAACTTTGACTAAACACAGTGCTATAGCGATATTATACAACAATAGACGTTATCCGCCTTTTTTTTTGGGCTTCCATTAAAAATTAATAATATATTTTTATGATCCAAATATGCATGAGGGTTTGCTCACATCCGTTGACTCGCCATATCTTCGCCTCCGTCCAACCTTCCACATCCAAAGAACTATATAAAAAAAGGAAGAAATACAAAAATTATGATTAACTTTTTATGATTACCATACTGTATACCAATGACCATACTGTATAGTATTGTTCAATTATAAAAGGACTTACATACCCAGAGACAGACAAAAATTTAAAAAATTGTAGAACTGAGGTCAATGAATCGGAAAACGAATACCTTTCATAAAATTTGACAATAAAATTGTAAATACAGACACAACCTATATATTCATATATTAGTTTATAGCATATTTTTTTATTATAGACAAAACGAATCTAAAAGACACCCTGTAGTGTTGTGTATATATGTCTAGCAACAGGCCTTGAAACCTTAAGTTCATAACTTTATATATCACATTTTGTGCATAATAGTAGCAAATAAACAAAAAGGCATAAATTATGGAGTGGCAAATGTTGTCTCGCAAGGGCGAGAGGGCGCGTGAGGAATTATGCTATTCACCATTCCCTTTTTTTGGGATGTATTATTTATTTAAGTGGGCTCTGTAAGCGGCCAAGTGCAAAGATGAATTCAACATACAATTCGAATTAGATATTTCGGAACGATCCTGAAGCACAATGCGGGAGATCGTCCCGAGGAATAAAATTGCATGTACCTGCAGGCTACGGAGTTTGCTCGCCTCGGCTCCTCGCAGGTCCACGCCGGCGACTCGGGACATTTGTACGCGTGTAGATTTAAATCACACGGAGCAGACGCGTGTGTGTCCGGCGCGGTTGACTGTTATTGCTCAAGTCGCGGGCGGTATCAAAGTTACGTGCGGAGGGTAGTATGGGAAGGTATGGTCACTGGAAGTCTAAACTGTATGCAAAAAACAAACAGTGACTTGGCGCATACAAATTATATTGATAGTGTTATATATTTACAAAAAAAAAAAAAACTATGTGTTGGAGTACAAATATTTCTATTTCTTTATATAATCCTATGACTATAATTATGTTTGGTTCTTTACGAATAAAGCAAATAATAAAATAATCAGATCACACGTGAAATGTTTTTATTTGCCATTAGCAATGGTAAGCGGTTCCCTTTTGACGTAAGTCCAAACACCCCTGCCCACTACGTCGAAACCCAGCTTCCTGAACAGTCTCAAGGAGGCGATATTGTCCTCGCATATGCAGCAAAATACGTCTTTACCTCGCTTCAGTTGGTCGTTAATGCAATACTTCGTGATGTATTCTCCATAACCGCGGCCCCTGTAAGGTACTTCGCAATACAGATGCGTGAGCAGACCGACGTCGCATATGCATATCCAGGCGAGGGGGCTGCCGTCCGCCGATGAGAACAGGCCGTAAGTTAGGCCGCCGTCGATGAGGAACTCGAAAAAATTCGCGAGAGCCCTCGTACTGATGGGGCCACGTGCTGTCCACTCGCTGCAGATGCTCCGGTCCTAGAGGCCGGCTGTACGTGTTCGGTGGTGGGCTGGAAGTACGGAGAACATTTTGTGAATTTGAAACGTATTTCATGAGAGATCTGTTGATTGGCTGTAGCGGGACATTGAATTGAATGTAAACGTCGAATGTGAATTTCCGTTGTGCTTGCTTGGAAAAACAAGATTAAGTTTATTGCAGTTGTACTAATTGTAATATATATGTCAATCTAGTAGTAATGCTTATATGTATTCGAAAATAGTAGTAAAGAATAGTTCAAAATATTTTCATAAATTTACCAGTTTTATATATTCAAGGGATGAATTAAAGTTAAATTGAGATTCGAAATAAACAAACTGTTAGAAAGTGGAAATGAATTATTGAGCAGAGAAAAATAAAAAAATGCAATGGAAAGATATAGAAATGGCAAATACAATACGAGGTTACAAAAGAGGTCAAAGTAGACATTTCGATTGGGATGTGACTTCTAAAAGGAAAGATAATTATATCTCACGAAAGTATAAAAACATTTGATATGATATATAATAGGTCATATTAGTAAAATAAATAAATGCTTTAAATGAAGAACATATAATAGATGCACTTGAAAAATATTTGTTATTCTACGCTATACTTATTACATTATTATACTATTACTTTTTGCACTGATTATTATTGGAAAATTATTATAGAGAAAGAACCTATTATAATAGGAAAATAATAACTTAAAATATAGTACTATATTCATATGCAGAATAAGAATCAAAAATATACAGAATAATTTATTTAGTTAAGCTTTAACAAAAACTGCAATTTAATGAACATTGTTCTTAAAACATTTTTTTAAGAAATATTAGCTATTGTTCTTAATTCCGTCTGCGCGGATTTCTTCCGAACTAAACGCTTTTCCCGTTTATTCCTGATACTGCGTAGGTGTAATTTTTTTTTTGTTTTTTCATATTGATTATATCTTTACAGAACATTTCCTGCAATAAAAAGAAATACATGCACGTCTTCGAGATGCAAGCTGTCTCCGTGGCTTTCGTCAAAAATGGATAAGCTGTATTAACCATAAAAAGATAAGAAGCACAATGACACACTTCTTATTCGTTTTAAAGTTTAGCTAGCAGCTCCGCCCGCTTAAACTGGTTCATACCGGTAGTAGTTATCGCGGCACGTCCCCCGCACCGCCCGCAGTGCGACCCCGGCTCCCTGATCTGTCCCACTTCCATTTCGTACTTAAACAAACTGAACTATAATAGTTCTTAGTAATTCGTATTACTAATTAGTATTCCCATATAATTCGGGATGAGGTTCAGAAACTGTAAACCAGACATGGATTCATAAACAATTTTAAATCATCTCTCTGCGCTCATAAGAACAACTTGCGTAAATTTCAGTGAAATAGGTAAAATTATGAAGATTCTCATTAATCTTTATGGAGCTGTAACAAAATCGATAATTTCATTGTAGATAAAGATTAAATGTTTGAGGAATATAACTAAAGAGCATTAATCGAAATCTATGTAGTAGTGTTTGCGTGATGCGCGCACATAAACTAACCTACCATTTCATTTATAAAAAATAGGAATTGAACATTATTGTGTAAGTGTCAGGTCAGATGCGAAGTTTGATCGAGGCCATCGGCCATCGATCACAGATTAAAATTATAAAAAAATTGACCTAATTCATAAATATCAATGCTTTTCCATCAACAAAGAAACCATTTACTTTTTTCATTGCACAAAGATACTTTTTTTTTCGTTTTCGTAAGGTATTAAGTTGCATTTAACTGTAGTGAATTTTGCTATACGTTTTGTCCATATGTAAATACATCCGGAGTAAAGACAGCGGAGGCAATCAAACTTGACAACAATAGCGACTATATATCTGACCATGTAAATAAAAATGAAATTGTTACTCTAATACATTAATCAATGGTGTGTTAGTATTATTACGAAACGGCCCTATCGGACGTAAAGTAAACATGCAGAGGCACAGAAGGTATATATTAAAGAACACTGATGTACAATAGTTAACTACGGTACCGTTTAAGCACTCTTAGTTGATCGCTCTTGACTCATGAACGCAATGATCTTATAAGTACAACTGGCTAGTCAGCATTCGGATTCGAAATCTAATATTCGGTATTCCCGATTGGCGGTCTCGACTTTTTGTCGAACGTATCGTAATCTATCTAAATCTATAATATAATTCCTGAATTTTTGCTGAGGAAATGTTTGAAAGCAGGGCATTCCATGACGATGTCGAAGCGCAGGCGCGACTTTAGCCGTCTTATCATTTGTAAAACTTCAGTGTCGGCGAACGAGAAGCAAACTTCGCGACTCCAGTCAATTCTTCTGGTAGTAGCTATAGCTTCTTCAATTTTTTTAACACTTTTCGAATTCGGTTGAACCACAACTTCGTAGAACACACCCTAATGGTAATAATAAATATACCTCTTGATAATATACTTAAAAGCAAATATAGGCACTAAGTATTTTTTATACACTTTTCTGATTTTTATAATGATTTAAAATAGACGCGATTGCTTCGGGTTTAACTAATAGGGGGATAACTAATATCCAGGTTTAAAGGTTTAACGCATCTCATTTTATTCCTCTACAAGATAAATCACATAAGCAAAAATTTGGGCTTATGTTGTAGTTACATTCAAAATATTTTTACCTTTATACTGATCGCCACCATCCCATTGTCGATGTCGCCGTAAGGGCAATAAGCAGCAAACTGACACGCTTCTCTGAATTGTGGATAAACCAGCTGACTCTGTATCGCGTAGTAACCGGGCACGGCTCGTGGCCAGTGCCGCTTGAAGCTGTCTCGCAGTTCAGGGTACCGTTCAATGGGTACCTCCACCAAAGGATCCATCTTTATAATGATTTTATTCACCAGTTTTCCAAATTAATTTTATGATCAAAACAATAAATTATTGAATTGTAGAGGTATTTATTCCTCACCACATCACTTATATTAATAAAATATAGACTAGGAAACCATGCCTAACGAACAAAAAACGAACTTCATTTATAAATTAGCATTGAATACAATAATTATATTTTATGCAGATATTATATTATTATTAAATTTATTCTAATACAGACGTGACAACTATGTGGTACGCTATTAAATATTTTATTGAAACATTTGATTAATGACAGCCGTCGATAAAAGATCACGTGAATATAAAAGGTCGATTTGTGTCAGCCTCCTATCATTAAAACAGATAACTTCACGGTTACGTTTTTACGACTTTTAATGTGTTATTAATGCCGTATGCTTATTCTATAAAAAAAAACGACTCACCACATTTATATCGGATTCATAATTGATCTAATATCAATTAATTTATAAATACTCAATAAATATATAAGCGAATTAGATTGTATGCAGTAGTATATAAATAAGCAGGATATGATCCCGATCATCAACGATTATGTCGAATCGGTGAACCAGTTTGGTGTATGTCGGAAGCCATAATTTGGGGTTGGTCATGGATTCTGATTTGAGATTCGAGAAACATATTCATGGATTGGTGTGAAACTGTTTCTATCTCCTAAAGGTGATGTACAGATTTCGAATGTTTTTATCTCTCAACCTTCGAACGAAACTCGTTGAAGCTGTTGTTCTATAGAAATTTACTTATGCGGATGCTGCACATGGACCAAAACTATTTTCTGTAAAATAAAAAAAAAAACTTAATGCAGCGTGTACAAAACGCTTGTGCTCGATTTTGCTATGAAGTTCCAGCAAAAGGTGATACACAGATCTCACGTATCACCTTCTATTAATCAGTCCCGTATCATAAGTACGTCTGTTAGAAGATCTGTCCATTTTGCCACTCTGCTCTTTGGCGTTTTGAGACTTGTAAGCATGTCTGCCTATGTAGTAAACTTACATGTTCTTGCCGAATCTGTCTCGCTCAGCTTATCATTCCTCTACATAAAACCTCTGTGTTTAAGAGGTTTCAAATACACTGCTCAGGGTATACTCTCAAATTTTATTATATTTGAAACTAAAAAATGAGCAAATTTAGTGTATTTGAGCTCATTTTCTAGTTACTCAAATATCTGCTTCTTGAAGTATCATCTCATGCTGCTGATCTATCGATGGGCGCCATGACACTTTTTAAAGATTCGAAGTTAGAGGACAATACTCCGATTTGTCGCACAGAAACTACTCTTCAATATCTAGTAGTAAAACCGAGTATATACAAATTGAAATTAATTACTAATTAATATACCTACATATTTTCATTTATTTACATAGTTATAATGTGACAATCATAGTAGGAACATATCGGAACTCTTCATTGATAACAGTAGAAACAGAGTCAATTAATTTAATTTAATGTGAAAGTGAATGTAAATGTGATCCGTATGAGTTGTAGAACTTTTGTATGATAAAGAATAACAGTAATTTATGTTAATGCAACGACCAAATTATTAAGAATTTTGTAGTTGCATTCCAATTAACAACATAAAGATTATGGAATGATTACCAGGGGACAATAAATTCGGGATATGCACCTATGTACGCAGGCACCCGCGCACGCACAGTAACACACACACACACCCTCCCTCCCTCATACACTCACACACGCACGCACGCACTATTCAATCTATTTTGAATCTATTTTGACAATGGAAAATGATCAAAATAGATTCAATGTCAAGATTTGCTAAACTTTATTTTGGCAAATCCAACCGAAAAACAGTATCTTCCCAATTATGATTTTTTTTCAATTTTTATACCGGGTAGTTAAAAATTTTAATTTTTAAATATTTCAATTACATGTTTCGAACACGTTATTAGATATTGGTCTGTATTACGGCATTCGGCGCAGTTTGCAAACGAGAAAAAAGTGAGCGAGTACCAAAAATCACTCCATCAAGAATCGAACACATTATTTTGAATAAATTCTTTTTTTGAATAATTCGATAACGCTATCCCTTGAATATACCAACCGATTTTGATGCAGTTTACGACGATCAAAGTTGTTTTTAAGAAAAATAGCTGCTTCAATTTTAGAATTTATCGTACGAGTAGTTTGTCATATTGTAAAAAAATTTTTTTTTTTAACTTTTTCTCCTACCACATTTCTTGAATAAACCAATGGATTTTGATGCAAATAGCAACGATCAACGTTGTTTTTAAGGGAAATAATAGGGCAGATTTTGAAATATGTAGGAAGAGTAATTTACAAAATATTGTAATGAAACACTTTTGTAAGATATTTCTCGGACGATATCTCTTGAAGAGATCAACCGATTTTTAAGTAGCCTACAGCAGTCGCCGCAACTGCTGAGCTGAGAGCTGATTAGATTTTGATGTCGACCAGTAGGGTAGCCTAAAAATTCTTTCAAAAAAAAAAAACGTTTTTCTGAAAACTTTATTTTTCAGATTTCGCAAAATGTACCGCGCCGAATCAGTTCAATGTTTCAGAAAGTCCAAATCAGGTGGACCCCTTAAGAAAATACAACTACCCCTGATTTAAAAATCAATTAATTATTTAAATAGGTTTTTGGAGGCGGTTTTCATTTCTTTTCACAAAATTTATTGTTTTCTTTCCTAGTACACCAAACGGAATTTATCTATTTATTGTAGGTGTTTTATTTTACCTGTTATTGTATTTTGAATCTATAAGTACTACCAGACTTGAATAACGATAACTTTTAGAGCGTTAATTGATTTGTTAAAGTAAACACCAAAGTATTGTTAAAATTACTTTATTCATCACTCCTTAGTCACGAATGTCCAAATACCTCGTCCTATCACTTCGAAATCCATTTTTCTGAACAACTTCATAGAGTTTAGATTATCATCTAGAACGTATCCAAAAACATCGTTTCCTTTTTTCAATTGATCGTTCAACGCGTATTTCAATACGGTTTCCGCATAACCTCGTCGCCTATGTTTCTCCTCACAGTACAGATGTGTAAGGAAACCCACTTCGCATATCAGCAACCAAGCTATGAGGCTGTTGTCTTTGGTAGAGAAAAGTCCGTATGTCAGATCGTTGTCTATGAGCAGTCTGATGAAGTCCTTAGACGTTTCGTATCTATGCGGCCATGCGACGTCCACTTGGTCGACGTGCTCGTGCTTCAGCGGCCCGAAATACGTTTCTGGTGGGCATCTGTCGAAATAAAAAAAAAACAGTATGTAAAATGGAATATTAAATTTTCATTCATTACATTAATAAAAGATTCATATTTGTTTAATTACACGTCCTTCGGTTGTTTCATAAAAAAATATGAGGAAACATTTCCAAAGTACTTACTCGACGTCGTAAATTTCAGAGTCTTTGGCTAGAAAGTGTTTGATCGTAGGGACCTGCCTAACTATTTTGAGCCCTATTCTTCTCCTCGCCCTGTTCAGGCACCGTAGGGCATCCACTTCGGCGAACGGTATGCAGACTTTTCTGTTCCAGTCTATTAGTTGCGTTTCGACTAGAGCGTCGACGAGCTTATCGGTGTTCTCTACGTTTGGAAATATTATGACTTCATACAGAGAGCCCTGTAAAGAAAGCGATAGTTGACCTAAGTATGGTTACTTGTAATTTAGCTTTGTGCTTAACAACGATTAAGTATTCTATATTGCTTGTTCATATGTTATCGTAATCATTTTTACTACTGAACGTAACACGTCCAAGATTTGCAATCAAACACGGCTCGGTTGTAAATAAACCAAATGCTCTGGGATATTATAACGTAAAAAAATATGTAAAATTTCATGCAAGAAATATTTTTGGAGTTTACTCCTTAAGAATTGATTTCATATTTAGGCCCGGGGTTTGGAATTTTATGGGAGTAAAATCAAGTGTTAGATAAATGACGTTACGCTATCGTCATGGTTACTGTTTACATTTCAATCAATCAGAATGTGACAAATATAATAGATTTCCTCCACGAATCGTTGTTAGTGTACACAGAAGGGGGTTCAAAACTATTGAAGAAACGTTACCATGAACTTCCACTTATACTTGGTGGAGATTTTAATATTGATTTTAATAAAGAAGATGGTTTCCTTTTAGTACAATTTTTGAAAGATGAACTGAACTTAGATTTAATTTCTGACAGAACACTAGGGACAACTAGATATGGTTCAACTATTGATGCGATGTTTTCACGATTTATCACACATGTATCTTCCGACATTCATGTATCATATTTTAGTTACCAAAAACCAATTGTTTCAGTGTTTAATGATATAGCTATTGTTCCTGTGATAAACATTACGCAAGATACCGTCAATGATAGAGAAAATCAATCTTACTAAAAATTTTATTGTATAACATAATTATTTTCAATATTTTCTTAAATGACGAATTAATTGTTTTACTATTATCATAAATAAATGAATTGTGTATTATGCTTTGAATAATATAATAGATGCTTTCATTTACCATTATACTAATCTATATGTACGATATCATCTTAAAGGAGTAAATTCCAGTCGTGCGTCGGAGCTGACACACTCACAATTTTTATTTGCTGCTTATTGTTATTAGTATTATTATTAATATTATTATTATTATTATTGGTAATAATATAGAAGTATTATATTTTTGTCAACAAAAGTTTAAATATGAAAAATAATATCAATTAATACATATGCGGTAACAAGTACGAAACAATTAATCCATTAATAACCTCAGATACATGGTATTTTCAAAATTTGTTCGAAATTCGAAATAATCATTATTTATTATGATGATAAATATTTAAAAATTATATTTAATACATCAACACACAGTATTTTATTTTTTTTTTCATAAGTTTGTTCATTATGATTTTGAAAAATAAGATAATAAAATTAATAATTACCTCCTTCTGACATTTTGTTGAATCGCGTTCTGATTATTTATTAATAAATAAAAAATTTCACCAAAAATCTTTTATTTTTTGTATTACTACCGATATCTGTTGGCAATTACAAAAACATAAAACATTCATTTTAATGTACATTTCAGATATTTAAGCGAAACGACAGATCAAAATATGAATAACTGCCAGTTAAAAAATTCAATTACAGCTAATCGGTCCTATATCAAGCTATGATTTTCAATACACTTATTTCCAATCGATTAGTGATGAGATTGAAAAAGAAATAAAGTTTAAAAGTTAAATAGTTTTTTTAGGTTATCGTGATTACACCGGATTTTCAGGCGACTGTAAAAGCAAACCTACGCTCGCGCTTAAGGCATGCAATAATCATTTTATCACACTACCAGATATATTGTTTTAGCCAAATTATTGTACCGAGTAGGATGTTTATTAGTATGTACCTATTCAATTAATTATTATTTTAATTGTTTTATTCGCTTCCTTATTTTAAGTATAACATTGTTTTAAACGTGCTAGTTCGAATCATAAAGATGGAATAAGCGATTCTTCAGTTTTGGACGGGACTAGTCGGGTTGTTATCGTCACATAATACAGTAGAAAATTTTTGCCGTCGTCATTGACAGGAAGGTCGTTACCTCAATCGAAGGTTATGGGCACATTCTTTTGGATTTAAACTACTTCGTTGACGGGTCTCAATACGAATAATTAAGGTCGAGTAAGGAGAATAATTGGTACGTGGTGGGGCTACCGGCAGTGGGGGGCATTCCCTCAGCGGCAACGTACCTCTGACGGTCACACCAGCGGTGTGAGGAAAGATGGCGGGTAGGAAGCTGGCTATTTGAGTACATGCCATGTGCTAATTATAACGCTCGGAAGGGGTAACGGCAGGGGCAGTCACTATATTTCTTTTATTTTATTTACAGTATCTACCATTTATTTACTTGTTTGGAAAAAATCATCGGTTTCTGCTATTAACATAATTGACGTCATTTATTTTTATGTGAATACTCTGTTTGATAATTAAAAATAATTGAGTATACACTTAATAGATTAGGTCAATTATAATATCTTGGTAAATAAAAAAAAATATATGTATCTATTTTTTCTATATAATATCGTGACGAGCGAAAACGTTTCATTTGTAACGTACGCTGCCTCCAAACAATTTTCTCCAACACATTTCGATGTTGATAGACTTCAAGAAACATATTCACAAGTTACTATTGTATGAATCGCTAGTTGAAATAATAAAAATGGAATGTTATTATTTTACGGCTAATGGATAATGAAAATCGTGAGATTGCCTCTGAATTTGCTTCTGAATGTTATGGAACCAATCCAAAGAAACCAATGACAATAAAACTAGGGACTAAATTTTGGTATTGCAGCTTCGAAACTGTCGTCTGTATCCCAAATTCAATTATACCACTCGATAACTAAAGAATAAAAAGAAATAGGTTGAGTAGTAATTGTTATACAACGCAGTACTATTGTTCAAGCTTCAGTTTTGAATTTGCTTCGCCGCTCCTCCGCCGCCGCCACACATTTTCCAGCTCCCCGACCTCAAATATACAAGACTGTTTTGGGATTAGTTCGCTATACTTGCGTAAATTCATAACACCAATAGTATCGTCGGCAAAGCTTCGTTTCTCCCATACGATGAACTCGTTTCTCCATCACGAGTCGATAAAAATTAAAATCGATTAGCTGTAAAGCAAGATTTTATTCTAGTTGATGTAATCGGTTGTGAGATAAGATTGTATTATGAGATTATTAATGGCGATGTAAACATAATAGACAAGCATTACGTTTAGAAATATATGAATGCATTGAAATATATATATATATAGTAGTAGCGGACCTAGGTGGCATGTTAGGTATCTGGCCTTTGTGCTTAGTTCCGCAAATGAGTTTTCGCGTTTGATTTAAAATTAGAGTAGAATAATATAATCGAATCCGATCTCCCGAAGAACAAGCGAATAAGCTGTAGATAAAAAAAATAGAGAGAAAGGGGACAAGGGATGATGCCGAGTGTATAAGCTTCAATAGTGATAGAAGAGTGGATTATTATAATTAAGTCAATAAGAGATCGTATTGAAAGTAATAAGATGATATCCTAAAGAACCGATTAATTAATATATTGACCTTAAATGAAATTTTCTTTTCATTTAAATACATGAATCCTTGGACTTCATCGAAGATCCTAAACATACGTCGCCTCGAACTACGCCCTACAGTATATATATATAGCTGGACCGGCAGACGTGATTGCAGACAAGCAATCTATCTATTTAAAAGCGGGTCTCGCTTTCGACTCTGATCCCGCTACCGATCACAGTTCCGATCTGGACGTAGCCAGGGGCCAACGATTCCTTCATCTTTGGAAATCGATCCAGATTAGGCTCTCGATTATTAAGGCGATCCCACGCTCAATTGCGATCTTGGTCTCGTTCTCAATTCCAATACCGCTACCGGTATAAGTCTTAAAGTGTAATAATGATTTTAAATTGAATGTGGTGCCGGTAAAGGATATTCTTGTCAATCCGTCTTATGTCGATTGAGAGGCGGGGGTCTAGGGAAATAAAAATTCAAGTTTGTGTGTATTTTTGGATGAAAAATAATGAAAAAAAATTCCCAGAAAAAAAAATTAAAAAGTGGAATTCGTCAACTAGGCCGCCAACAAGAATAAAAACTATTCTACTTATCTTTCAAGTTGGACAAAATTACGTATAGTCTGCAACATTTCATTGAATACAGTTGAGTAGTTTCGGAGCTTAGAATAAACGAACATTGTGACGTGAGATTTTCAAGTATATAAATATATAAACAGTGTCCAACCAATAAGTTTTGTAGGTTTATCGATACTTGATAATTCTGAAACTTAACAACTTAAATTGTGTTATTCGCTAATTATTGTTATTGTTACGGACAGCCGCGCTCATAGTGATATGGAATTTTTTTGTGTTTTATTGTATTTTGTATGTGTTAATTAAACAATTTGAATAGTTGTCTCTTTATTGCCCTGGCAGGGATTAGTTGTTAGAAATTATATATTTTGCTATGTTTGTTCGTTTGTGTATATTTATTGTGTTTAATGGAATTTCTTGTCTTGTTTGTTTTTATTGTGTTTTATCATATATTATGTTTTGTCGTATTTAATTACGAAATTATTGTGATGTGTATATGAGTTGCATGTGAAATCGTGCCTTGACGGGGGAGATCAATAAGAGGCAGAGATACCCCGGCCGTCTATACGATACGACCGAGAAATCAGTGTACCGAGTGCACGTGGCGCTCGCACGTGAAATATGCGAAGTGCATGGTCACGCCCCCTCGTATGCAGCTCATATGTGCAGGCGGATGCGCCATCTATAAATTGCAGTGGAATCCGGCGCAATTGTACTCGGACCGCCACTTGTAAAGTTCGTGATGCAATAAACAAGTATGAACACCGAAACGCTGTCCATAATTTTGCCCACACACCGCAGAAATCCATACTCCGAGGCGATTGTGAAGGAAAATCCGAAGTGCGGGCTTACGCGGCGATACTAAAACCGCCGTTACAATTATATAAAAAAAGCGATGCGTCTGTCAGCTCCGACACACAATTTAAGTTTACTCCTTCAAAATAATTTTCTTGGGTAAACTAGGAGAGGATAAACAGAGCACATTTTATGATATTGACAACATCTTATAACACGTATGTATATACTTTTATTCATATTTATTTATACTGATTTGCTAAAATATATTATAAGAATCTTATTACGTAGTAATAGCAGCAGTTTAACTTTGCCCAATTAAAAATGAGGCATATAAATGCTTCATTTTTAATAGTTCATTGTTTATAAATACAATGAAAAAAAATACGTGCTTTCAGTATAACAAGCGAGAACATGTTGCGCGGAGGGGCAGCATAATTACTTCACTTTTAGTTAACACTCGATTTTACTCCCTGTCTACATAATTCACTCACAGCAGGCTTCATATGAAAATCGATTCATATATATATATTTGTACATATAGGTTGTAAACTCCGATAAATTACCTTCGTGTTCAACACGACGACGCCGTTGGAGACGTCTCCGTACGGACAGAAGATCCTGAGGCCGAGCGTGTCCGCCATCGCGGGGTGCTGCAGCTGCGCCTGCAGCAGGTAGTACAGCGGGGCGCCGCGGGGCCACGGCTTCTTGGCGCGTTCTTGAACTTCGACCCACTTCTCTTTGGGGATTTCTACTAGGGCGTCCATTTTAGTATCTGCAAAGTCATCGTTTAAAACGTATTGCGTCACTATGAAACTCATAAATATCTATTGATTGTGAATCGCTTTCGTGATATCGATGTATGAATCGGTCGGTGATTGTAAGTAGCCAGACAGTTGCATTCATGCTATTAGCGTTGTCATACGAGTATCTAATAATATAATTATATGACTCATTCGTATGATGCTACAACACTTACAGCGGTGTGCTTCAAACTGTAATAGCAATAATTAACTGCTAACTAGCAAAATTTAAAACTAAACATGTCGAAATATTGACAATTTCACAAATATTGGCATTTGTGATATTAAATTAATGTCATAAATACTAATGTCTTTAAGACTACCTTAGTTAACTACCAATTGTGAAGTTAAAACAACGTATCTTTATGTGTTTAGCTTTTAACTTTAACAGTTAACAGTTAATTATTTCCAATGAGAGTCTGAAGCACACCGCTGTTATTATTACTACTGTAACATTTTAACTATATGATTAAGAAATGATTACTTATCAGTATGACGTTAAGTGTTATGGTTTTGAAAATATAAACACTTCACAAGTTATCATTTGAGGGCTTACAAATGTTATTTTACTTTTGCACTTTTAGAAAATGTTTACTATCGCATTTGAAATGCATAGAAGTATCGTTTAGAATCGTAAAACCGAAGGCATAATTCTTTTTGACAGTTTTTGAGTAAGGACTCTAAGTAGTAGCTGACAAAAACTAAATAAAATAAAATATTTTATTTCAAAATATTTCAGTCAGCAGTTCTGTCTGCGTAGGTTCATGTAAAATATATTCCTGTCTCGGTCTTTTTTTATTTTTAATTAATCAATAAAGAAACGACTATGAAAATATCTTTATTGAAAATTAATTGATTTTCATGCACGAACAAAGGAAAAGGTACTTATATGTAAACAAGTCAATTTTATATTTAGAGATTGTAACGTATTTGTAAAAAGTTAAATGTGGGGATTGAAATTGAGTAACAAAAAAAAAAATTCAAAAGTTCTTAAATTTTTGCATTATTCCGTGTATATTCTTAAACCAACCTTATGCGTCGTATTTGACGTGTCGGGTAATGACGTCGCATGCGTTTTTCGTAGATCTAAGATACGGATATAATATTTCCATACAAACTCACATTTTATTAATCTATGCAGACATTTGCATGAAAAGTTTACGATGTGTACAGTTTATGAAAAAATACAGCAAGGAGGGGCAAATTTTATGTAAAACAATCACGAGCAGTATTATGTGCCCACATCTTTAAATAAGAGCGAGTTATCAGACGAAGTGCGAAGAACAATGCATAATCATAAACAATTCATATTTTATCAGAACATATTTACGAGATGGTTTTGCATAACTGAAATAATGCGAGATTGAATATGTTATAAATGATTTCGAATCCGGTTGAGAATATCAGAAATTATATTCAGTAAAAAATTATGTTCTTATTCGATGACCGGTTGCTAACTTCAAAATACATTTGAGGTAAGCAATAATTATAGGCAGAAGCATAAAGACGACTTAGAAAATAAAAAGGATTGTTAAACGGCCTTTGAAGCTTTTCTTATTTATCCAAGTATTTGAACTTTAGTCGCGTCCCGAAAGAGCTGACAAGGTCATGACAAAAATGACATCAATCTTAAGGACAGGACTTGTGACTTGAAGGTACAAAAAATGTAATGAAGAAAGTAACTTGTCCTTATTGAAAGAATAATAGAACGCACAAACCATCAGTTTTACTATCCAAGAATATGATAAATTTTGATATCGCTCGATTGGCAATCGAATTTTCTTCATGTATAGATTACATATTATGTAAACAAAAAGGTTTCCATGTTAGTGTTACTACAAATCGATGTCGTTTTTCATACATTTTATTAATTCAAAGCTACCTTATCTGGCCGGGTTGTATATATTGTCACATCAACAATAAAATACGAAATAAGCAGTGACGATAAAGGTGCATCAAGTCGGAAAAAAGATGCTTTTGGGGCATTTGAATGGCTTAAGCTAGTTAACCATAAAACATACACCAAATGGATGTATTACATAACTATATATCCTAAGGATACCAATAAAAAAAGCCCGCGACAGCATACGTCTGTCTTCTAAAGATGATAAACCATAAACATTTTTGTCTTTAAAATAACAGCCAACGGTCGGTGGTGGGCGACCGCCGGAGGTGGCGATTGGCGAATGGGGCGGAGTCAGCGACATTCGCGCGCTATTTTATCAAAAAAACACCTAAACAATAATTCTGTAACCCATGAGCGGAGTCGCGGACATTGGTTTTATAGATTGTGTATATATATATATATATATATATATATATATATATATAAAATTAAAAAAAAATTAATTCGGTACCACAGTAAAGTTAGTTATTGTGTGAGGTCATTTGAGACAAACAAAAATTGGAAATGGCGACTTAAACGTAAATAGTGTACAAGCTATAATTTAAGGTGCACGAAAAAAAAAAGATAATTTTTTGGCATCAATAACTAATGATTTCCTTATTATTTTGTTTATATTCAACCAACGTAATTTGAACTTTGAAAGTGCGATTTCTAAAAGTGAGGAAAGTTTGTCGAAAATATGTAAGCACGCCTGGTGGCAAAAAGACGAAACATTTACTTTTTCATATAATCGTCAGCCAATACTTTGTAGTCGGTATTTGCTGACAATTATCAAGTACAAAAACTACGAAAAAAGTTATCACAGTATAATTTGTAGTACTTAATTTATTAACAACAAAAAGTCTGAAAATCTCTACTCTTGTCGTATGATCCTTTAGATTCCTCCAGTAAAATATGTACAAAAGGCTCGGACAAAAAAGTTGTACAAAAACACCAACATGTTTGCGTGACTAGTTTTCGATTCAACTTCTTTATTATTCTGACATTTTCTGCTCAAGTTATGTAAATTAAGACACAGACATATTTGTAATTTCTGGACAATCCTGCCTTACGTTCAAAAATTGCACTTTTACGGCGGGTAATACACAAAAACATAATAAGTAAAAATAATCCGTTAGATTTGACAGATAATATTAGATAATCTGTCAAATTTTGTGGATTACGTTTACGATGAGCTGAACAAGAGAGATTCGAGAATCGACGAAATAGAAAACAGTTAATTCCTAAAAATGTGCAATAGCAACTGATTTCTAAAATGGTTATTATACTTGAAATTTTAACTTGAGCCATAATTCTAATACTTTTCATCGAAGTTTCTTCGTGACCAACTTTTTCTGTAATATCCAAAACATGCCACGATTCAGTATTGTTGAGCTTTCGATATAATTTAGCTTCGCTATCGTTCATTGTTAATCGACTGAAACCTATATTTTGTAATGTTAATCATATTGAATTAAATTAAAAAAAAATAAATATCCTATTTTTATTATTTTTAGGTACTTTGAAACATCATTTTTCACTTAAGGGTGACAGGTTTGGAAAGTTTCTTTTTATTCACATCGTGTCGCTGCTATAGTTTGGAGCTGCCATCTAGTTTCTGTATGTTTCTTATTGTCACAAAAAAAAAAGAGAGCTTAAATATTTCTACCCGACAACAGATGGCTCTATCACTCAATAAATCTGAGGTTTACAATTAATACATTTTCTAGAACAAAAGTATAAAGTCTTGTGCAATTACTGCGATATGATTTTTTTTTAGTCTATTCAGTACTATAATTTTAAGTACACCGTAAATAGGTTAATTTTCGATTTATATTTTTAATAATAAAAAAAATAATTGTAAAATGACATCTGTTATTGAGAAGAAAAACATAATTAAAAATGTGTTGAAGAAAAAAACGAGGAATTGATTGTGCATATACATGACCGAAGATTCTGCTCATATCTCGTTGACCTACACAGTTCAAATACAATTAATACGCCCACCTGGTGTGGTCGCGCTGAATCGTGATATTACGAAAAAAAATTATTTTAAAATTAAATACTTGTTAGAGATAAAGTTTACAACAGAACAACAAATAAAGATTGGTTTTACTAATCCTTCGGAATACTCAGTTTAATGTTATATGTAGTGTTATTCACAATGCTCGATATGCATTAATTACTACATTAATAGTTTTTTTTTTTTTTTATAAAAGTGTAATGGAATAAAAATAATATAGTTATGAAAAAGTATAGTGCCCTCCTTCATTAGTGACTTATTATTTACCGTCTTACCGCCGTCTTTTAAAAATAATAGATCAAATATAAAAGTCCGTTAAAGTGTACTCACCTAAAATATTAAATAAAGCGGTACGCAATGCACTGCCTACAAATATCACTTCAACAATTCTATTGTCCTGGAATGTATTTATAGTCGTTATTATCTTACAAAGTCTTGTTTACTTGGAAACAACGCAAGTGAGGCTTGGTTTTTAATGTCATTGTTTTGATTACATTAATAAAATACACATTATGTGATAAAAAATTAAGTAATGTAATGACTTGATAGATAGTTTACAATGGAAGTTGTGCAAGTTATGAATCAGTGGGAGGTTACTTGGTGTTCCCACTGAGTGGAAAGTGTAATTTGTTACAATTAGCTTTTGGGCGCATACCTAGAGAGATTATATAGAATTGGTTATATTCCAAATAGATATGCGTCAATTAGAAAGTTCCACAAATGAAGAATGTAGATTAAACTAATATTTTAGTATTAGACATAGCTAGGCATTTTTAAAAATAATATAGGTAGATATATCTGTTTATGTTTAGAATACGTATAAAATAGATATTTCAAGCTTTAAGTATGAGGTGTTTCGTGTGAATATTGAAAATATCTAAGTACAATTGAATCGCGATAAGTTAAAGTCCAAGGGAAACACAAAATATTTTAAGTTATAGAGGTTTTAAGTTATCAAGGGTCTATGTTAGGGATAGGTTAATATAGAGGTAGGTATGTACATATGTATGTATGTACCCTTGTTCCACCCTTTATCAGCGTATGTGAGTGTTGTTAGTTTTCTTTTTGAACTCATTTTAAGCCAATTTTATCACTCAGAAAGTAAAGCAATGTTTCCAGGACAATGATCAAAAATTTATGATCCAAGGCTTATTTATGTCTTAAGGCTAACCGCCGCAAAGCTTTATAGAATTTCGAAGAAGCAAACAATAGGCGACATATGTATTGTTTACGTGAACAATTTAACTAGTGAACATGTGCAAGCAATAAATACCGAAACCTTTTGTTTTGCACACTCTTTCAAAATGACTCATTGACAAACAATTTTATGTTATAGAGGTTGTGGAAACATTTCTTTAAGTTACTGAGGGCCAATACAGAGATTACTTATTTAAGTTATAGAGGTTGCGTATTTTAAGTTATAGAGGTTTTGGGCTGTGATGGGCAGGGAACATATTATTTTTTGAAGTTATAGGGGTTTTTAAGTTACCGAGGTTTGAGTTATCGAGGTTCTACTGTACCTCTCGATTTACTGATGAAAATGTGAGGACTGTTATATCACTATCTAAGACTTTTTACTTAGGGGACATTAATTCCTTATAGTAAGATAATACAGAGGTTTAATATACAAGTTGTATACTTCTTTTAAGCGTTGTTTGTTATATTTATTTGTCAAATTGTTAGTGTTTATAAATTCATTGCTTAGATCATTTCTGTATTCAGACTTAATAAAAGGTGAAGGAATAATATAATTGAATAGTCAAAAATTATGTTAGAGTTATTGACTACATTATAATATTTTTAATATTTAAATATATAGGAAGTGAAGTATTATTTGTTTACGAAAGACAATTAAAATCTAATTAAAAATATTGCATTGAAATTCTTCAAATCAGTTCATTTCTTTAACATGGCAACATAGTGGCGTTTGATATCATTGTGACGTTATTAGCTAAACACACGAGAATTCAGAGTTAATATTATTCTATTGTCTCTGAAATTCTAGTGTTGCCATTACCGTAATCATTAAAATTTAACAAATATGCATTATTTCACGTCTTGTTAGTACTTGACAATATTTGTAAATATTAATTAGCGTCTGAATTTTGATATTGGTAAGCACTTCCGCTCATTCTTCATATTTCTCACATCTTCAGGTGAGAAATGTGATGAATTAGTAAGGACAATTGTTAAGAACGTAATCACGTAATCACTATAGTTATCAATTGTTATGATATCAATCTTATTAAATGATTAAAATAAATGATTAATTAAGTGTCTTAATTAATAATTTCTTCTATATTTAAATCTTTTATTTTGTCACCAATACAGTGCTTATTTTAAAAGCGGGTAACACTAAAGGGAGCGCCACAACCGGTTAACCGCAAACGTGAAGTAGCCGACGAGTCGTCGTTGTCTGCTATAATTATTACGTTGCAATAAAATTGTCACGAGTCATTTAGATCGATTAAAGATAATCTTTTGCTGTTGCTAGTCGCGTCAGTGTTGAGCACGACGTTTAAGACAACTTATTAATTGGAGACATTAACTTTTAGAAAACATTACCAATGTCACTTAGATACCTGTATTACGATACTGTTTTAGTTAGATAATTTCGTAATCAACAAGAAATCCTTATAGTTTGCCATGTCCGTCCGTTTGTCTGTCTGTTCTGAGACATTTGGTACTGGAAAGTCACAGTCTGGCATGGCTATATTATATATCAATTACGTCGACAAAGCGGTAAAACAAAATCTTGAAATTGTTTTTTTTAGGGTATCTCCTCCGCACGTCAAGCGGTGATTAATTTTTTTCTTGCTCATCCAACAGTGGGAGCCGTCGTCGGATAGATGATAGGTCGTTGAAAAATATGGCGGGTGTATGAAAACCATTTTTCAATTCAGTGATCCATTTTCGAATTGTTAAAATTTAGAGTCGGATGTGTCCCTCGCAAGCTGAGCGGTTGTTTTTTGGATATGTGGAAGAAATCGCGGCGGTAGTGTACATACCGAAGTCAAATGCCACACATTAGCCATAAAATACATAATGTTTGCATTTCATGGGTCCATTTGATAACACTCAAAATATGCCGTAATGTATTGCGAATTTACACTTTATGAGGTCTTAGACGTTTTTATACTTCCGTAACCGTACGTTATCTACAAAGCTAAAGCGTTCGGCTGTCAGCGGCCTGAATTATGAGAAATCTGTTGTAAATCAATAAATTCTACATTACTACTACAACTACTAATCAATATTAGATGAGAAGACATTATTTGCCATTCATTGTATTTATGAGCAGATACTTCATATTCAAAGTGAAGTTACGAATATATTAATGTATATGATTGAATCCACAACGGCATATATTATGGTTATTAGCGCGTGACATGATAAGATTACATTTGGTATAATTGCATTATCGAGTATCTAACACAAGAAAACCACATATGTGTGCATTTAGGATGTCTTTGTGTAATGTGGGATATCACTTGTATTTTGGTAGTAAAATAGTTTTAACGTATTTAATATTTATTCATATTCGTGTAGTAATAAAATGATTATGATTATTTTTTGTTAAATACCAAATTTAACGTACGTGTGCACCGATTTATATAATATTTCATGATTTTTTTTAATTGCTCAAAACATGATTTAACTTTGATGAATATTATAGGATATAGATAAAAAAATATTAAATGGTTAAAGCGACATGTACGCGCTATAGGGATTAGATCGTTTGTTAGACACATTACAAGTAATGGGTTCGTTCCTGGGATCGGGGAATACGTATGTAAATTGCTTCCATTTGCGTGACGATCTCTGTGTGCTTAGATTTAATAACTCCGGTTTGTTATTGTCTTAATACTCTGTTACAGAAAACCTTTTTTCAATTTAATATAAAAATTAGTAAATTAGTGTAAAAAAGAAACGGAAATTTAAAATTTTCAACAAAGAAAGTTGCTTAGTACCTATGCTTAGTTTCAATATTAGACACTGATGTCACGTAGAATAAATAAAATTTATTATAACGAGTAATTAGTACTATAAGTCACCTTCGTCCTCATCATAATCATTATATGACAGCCAATCGTTGGAGGTAAGTCATTATTAGGACTAACAATGCTTTAACAACTGGTAAACGCCTGGTCATTATAATACTAAACTTCCAATCCCTTGCATCGCTTTTGCCTTTTATTGGTCTAAATATGTTTATGATCTAGTTTTAAGGTAGATAATTGGCCGTCGTTTGTTGATTATACAAGGCATTCTCACGGTGGTTTATTTAACGATTACGACACCCGAATAAGATATGGACTTAATTCTTTCTTACTGTACGGAAATCGACGGCTACACATATTTTTACAAAACATTCGCCTAAAATCATAAAAGTTTTATGATGTCGAATATTATAAATTATCGAAAGTAACATTATCTTTATAAAGCAACATTTTGGCACAAAAATACTTGAAAATAAATATACGTATTTAAAAGAGTAGAATAAGAATTTTAAGGCAGCTTCTGGGCACCAGCGCAGAGATGCGACTTGAGGAGTTTCTGCGCAGATCTTTTATGAAGCTACCCAAAGAGTGAACAACTTTTTAGGTATAATCTATGTCCATCAATGTTACTTCATACAAAGTGTCGTGAATACGTACACAAATAGAGGTGAGCGATCAAACAACTCATGATAAGCTTATCTCAAAATAAATAAGACGCCTGTTTTTATTTGACAAGCTACGGCACACATTAAAAATAGCGTAGTGCAATCTACTGAATTATGTAAGAATGCGTGTATGGTTTCATCACGTTTAACAGCATTTTCTTTATAATTTCAGCAAGTGCGGCTCGAATGGCTGACACGTATAGTAGACGAGCCACCGCATGAACAATATCAAAAGTAGATACGATCCATAAAACGTTAGGCTGACGAAATAACTCGACATATCAGCGAGACACGACACGACCGGACTTATACCCGAAGCAAGACCTTAACTGAATAAACAATTTACGTACAGGGTTTTATTTATTTTTAATGGAATGCAATTAGTGTGATTAAGAAAATAAAACGATTACTATTACTGTCATAAATGTACTTGTCCGATAATTCCAGTCGTCGACAGCTGTTTTTGTGTTTGACTTTGGCCGGAACTCGAAAGATGTAGGTACATATATAAAAAAAACTTAATTGAATACAAGTCAAGAAAATAGTGATTTCAGAAGTCTACTTTATTTATTTTGTTATAGTCTGGCCACCAATTATCAGCCCGAAAAGTATATATACATTTTATTATGTTCTCCACAATAACATAGCTAGGGAGAAACCATAAGTCAAGTTTATGCAGATAGATGATGATTCACTCTAAAATTTTTACATCACTATTTTTGACTAATATATAATACTAACATTACGTATTTACAATATTTATACTAATTGTGTTTTCATACATGCGATTACATTTTAACAGCAATACTTAGGGTTACCAACCGATACAACACATGGCGCAGAAAGAGTTCACCTCATGGGGTTTGCATGGGTTATATAAAAAAGTAGGCTTGGCGGAAAGACCGTGCGCTGAGTCTACTGCTTGAGTATTTAAAATGCGTGACTAGCAGTAACTTCGAATGACGTAAGCTTTTACAAGCATCCGTGATTATACTTTTCTAGAATAAATAAACAACTAACCTTTGCCCGTGTCATTGTCTACCTGAACATGGAAAAAAAAATATTTATTTTTTATGTCTATACTATGTATTCTAATTTTGGCTTCGATTTGGGTCCAGATGCCGACTTTGTTCTCAAGAACCAAAATTGAAACAAGAATTTTGGTTCCTGTTCCGATTCTGATTTGTATTAAATAGCCAGATCGATTTCAGCTTCTTCTGATGCCGACTTTGATCAATTCCGATTCTGGCACCATTGTCAGTCTGATTGCCGCTCACCGTTGCAAACCTCACCTACAGTTTCGCTGTCTCGCTCGCGGCTTGCGTGCCCTCAAGCCCGACACTGGTTTTGCTATCGGTTTCTATCCAACTCTTTCCTCGGGATCCGATCGCGGTGTCCCTAACACATGAAATGACCTTCGCAGTTTTGACCCTGATCACATTAATTCTTTCTCATGAAAATAATTTATTACTTTTAATTAAATTTTAATTTTTTTTTAAATAATTTGAACGAATTAATGACCGGTCCTCTTGAGAAAATAGATAAACGCTATTGTGAAGTTTTTTCTAGATGTTTTTAAAATTCACAATTCCGTGGTAGATTAATTTGACATACGATACGATATTTCTCTAGATTTGGTCAGCGTGAGTCACGAAAGCTCCCTGAAAATGTTTTTTTTACAACTTGATTACAAAACAATGAGTTTTCTCTACCATTTCTTACAGGAAAATATTCAATTTCCGTACGTTTGTCTCCACAAAATACACGATCGACTTGAAATTTTGATACAATGTTGCATTTAAATTAGCGTGTTATTTTTTATATCTATTAGCTGTTGTTTCCGACTTTTTAGTACTATTAAATAAGATGTTATTACGCCGATTTTAATTTTTTTTCACTTATAGAGAACTAGATAGATATATTTTTCCGTCTTCATACAAAACGGAACCGTGACATGTAGCGGTATCGATATTGAAAGCGAGACGGAAGCAGAATCGAGAGTCGGGACCAAGACAGAAGTTAAGAATAGGACCTCGATCAAAGTTAGTGCGGAATAGAGAGAAAAGTCTAGAGCTCGACCGGGAACGTAATCAGGAATAGTACCGAGACCAGAATTTAAAACGGGAATGAGATTTAGACCAATAGCAAATCGATCAATATGAAAAGTGAATGAATACATACATTCTATCTTCACGCGGATGAAGCAGTGGGTGGTGAGCTAGTCCTACAATCCTGAGTAATATCATGTAGGAAACGTGTAGGAACTATAGATGGCACCACAAAACGATAGTAGTGACACGATGTGAATAAAATAGGAAACTTGCCAGACCCGTCACCCTAAGTTAAAAATACCGTTCCAAAGTAAATATTACAAAATTAATATATCTATGATTTCATTTTAGTTTAATATCATTGAAGTTATAAAATATGGATTTTGGCCGATTAACAATGATCGACAGCGAGGTCAGAATACATCGAAATACGAAAAACTCTTCGAGCCGGGGTATATTTTCGATGTTATAAAAAAAGTTGGCTTCGAAGAAGAGGCAGTGATGAGTGGTAGAATTATTGCTCCAACACATATTTTAAATACATATGATGTCACGAAAACAGTAAATAATGCTCCTAATCAATAGTTGTTGCACATTTTCAGAAAGGACCTTTTTTATTTTCTCGATACTAGTGAACTTTCCTCTTTTCAGCTTGACTTGAATAGAAACATGAAAATTACAATTTGTAAATGTATAATAGACAAGTTTGTTCAGAAAATGTAAGTACATCTGTACCTTATCTAATTTATCATGGGAATTTAGCAGAAAGTGTTGAATCGAAAATTAATCACGCACGCATGTTAGTGATTTTCTTTAACTTATTTATTTAAGATTTTTAGTATGTATTTTCGAAAATTTTTAAAATTTGTAGGATCACATAACAAGAGTAGATTTTGAGATTTTTGTTGTCAATAAAGTGAATGCTGTAAATTACAATATTTTTGGGCGAGAAGTAGTTTGAATATACATTAAAACAAAGAATTGTTACACACTAGATGCGTTCATCAAAATTATTTTTAATAGAATAGTAGGTAACTATAAAATTTATTAATCTAATGACAATTTCTAAATGTTTTAAGAATTCATACAATTATATTTATTTACCATTTAGATATGGCAAATGAATATTATTGCCAAAAAAACAATAAAAATGTAAACCGTGGGATTTATTTTTATTTTTCTCGGGTTTATTGGATCATTTAGAAACGAAATAAATTTTAATAAAACATTTTTTTCAACATTTTCCGTGGCTCACTACAAAATATAGCATTTTTTTAACGATTATAACAGACGATAAAATAAAAGTTTCGGCTTTTTGACACCAGATGGTAAACAATCGCCACGCTCAACTACTACCATCAATTACTCAGTTTACGATATTTGCATATATGTTGACAGGGGTACAAGAAATGATGTAGGGTACTTTTCATACATATTTTTTACATTTTAGTTTTTCAATATGACCGAATCAAAACAGAATTAAAAGTGTTAATAGAAAACGAGCCTGTATTCAAAGGAATGTTATCTTCCTTTGTGATTGCTGTTACAAAAATATGTGCATTTATGATTTTTCATTTTCATTTTCCTTTTTATCGTAATATTTACATGTTTCCTAAAAAAAATTAATACAATAATCGTTATTTATAACGTTTTTCAGATCTAATGTATGATTTATAAAAAAAAATCATAATATAATCTACGCAATTCCAATATTTCATTATAACCGTGTTTGATCGCGTAGTCTTTTGGTGTATACTGCATTATGTCCAAAACTTGTTTCTGGTCAGCTACTTGTTTCTACAACAAGTAGCTGATCTAGTCGATGTGATTGTACATCACGGCCTGAAAAAAATACATGTTAAATCACTAGAAAAAAAATATTTTTAAATATATTAAATTCGACACATATGTGCGTTAAGAATTATTCTCAAGATAAAATATATAATTACATTACGAAGCTTCTGTGGTAATATTTATGAGAATTAAAATATAGAATACCTCCTATTTTTGGAACATTTCTCTTTTTTAATACATGCATTTATACCGAAACTCTTAAGAGAGAGGTATCGATTGGCTGATTGGCAGACTTGTCAACGCAATTTCTAAATTATTGATATTTTCATCACGTAATGTAAAAAAAAGTATTAAATTTACTTATATAACCACATATGCATAACCACATGCATATAGCAGACCATTCCTGCAGGTTTTGAAAGCTCTCCTACCTATTATATGGTATTCCTGTGATCTATTATATTATTCGAATCATTTTGTTATGAATCACGATATCAATGATAATAAATTATACGGAGGGTAACTCGTATTATATAACTAAGTTCTAAGCGTACACATAAAATGGTTTATAATATTTAGGAGTGGTTAATAATGATATAATATTTATAGAATGGTATCAGATTACAATTTATCGGTTAGATTAAATTTAATCAATAAATGACATTGTTAAATTAAATTTGTCAAATGTAATTTGGCGGCGTATTTTTTTTTATGCTTTTAAGAATGTATAATTTTCCATGGATGAATGACAAAATATAGAATAAAAGAAAACAACTTGAAATACAACAAATAAATATATTTTCCATTAATTTCCATGTATAAATTTTAAAATTATCTTTTTAAATAACATTTATGACAACAATTCTCTTAATAAGTTTAATTTACAATAACTTGGAAGTTTTTAAATTTGAAATCACAATGTTCCTATATGTTCATAGAATACTTTTTTTTTTAAATATAATGTATATATATATGTGTGTGTGTGAAATTATATAATTATTTTATTCTGCGACTATAAAATATGGTATACGGTAGTATGCTACGGACTTTAGACCTTGAGATCCCCACGTTCATCAAAACAGCGAACGTCACGGTCGGTGTGCAATGAAATTTCACCGAAGTGACACCGCAATGACATTTGCATTTTTGTTGACTCGGGTGTAATTCACTAGATACAGTAGTAATAAAATATCGAAATAATCGCGTATAATATATTTTGCAGCCACGCGGTACAGCGACACCGTACAATACGAAGAGTGGTCCACATGAAATAACTTATCTAACATTTTATATAATACAATTACGACCTAAATTAGAAGACGAGAATGTAAATTTCTAATAAAAAATATTCGGAAACATATACACAAGGCCGCAAAGCGACAGAAGTTAGATTAAACGACATATTGTTGTGATAAATAGGAATCTATTGATTTCTGAAATATACGGCACATTTAAATTTACGTATTTGAATAAAAACGAATAAATATGAAAACGTAACTCGCACATATTATCGTTAATTTAAATTGATAGATGCTATGTCATAAATATAAAACGAAAGGTATTAATTAATTCGTACAGTACAAATAGTGAATTGGTTTAAGTTTACATTGAAGTCTGATATGCAAAATCAGTAAATGCTCCAGCGTTTATTTCGCGATCGTCAGTTTGCGGCCTTGGCCCTCTCAAATTACGAAAATGCAATTCAATAATAGCTGTGCATGTGTCATTCGGGTGAGTTGCATTTAGTTTATGGCTCGATCACACGTAATACTGTCTGGCGGACGGAGAGAGGTGTGCTCATAGACATTTATCCAGACTGTCAAACTGGGGTTTCATTGAAAACCTAGTTCCAAAGCTAACGTGACGGAACCGCCAACAGTTTGCTGGGTGACGTAGCTTAGTAGGTATCTAATCGAAATAGGACAGTTGAATGATATTGGAAGGTATTACATATTTTATTGAAATATAAAAGGGTCGTAGATGTGATAACAATGAATGAATACAATACGAAAATAGAATAGAAAACTACGAAATTATAAGGGAATCTAAGGTTTCTTTTTGTCGTTTATTTCTTGTAAAATGTTTAAAAGAGGGTCGCTCCACTTAGCTAGCAAGATTGAGATACTACTTTTTCGGTTATTTCTATAGTCAATTATAATACAATTGCACTTATTTATTTCTCAAGTAAAAAAAAGATGTCTTATTGAATATATAGAATTAAAAAAAATATTTTAATGATGGATAAGAGGCTGCCTGTTAAAGTGTTGTCGGATGGTGAATGATTGAATATTCCATATGACAGACAATATGTCAGAGAGCATACTATGAAACTCAGCGTTTTATATGAGTGAAAATGACAATGGACTAATAGACGTGGACTGATTATTGAAAACCGATAGGCAACTACATTGATCAATAAACATCAATCAAATCATTGCATTAGAGAAGATGAAAAGGAAACGGTGATAATTTTTTTAATTCAGTCGCAATCGCTTCTTAGTTAAAGTTACTTTATATATATGCTGAATATTGTATAGGTAATATAATTATTCAATAATTGATATTAGGACGTCTCAAGGTTGTGCGCTGGCTTTTCGTAGGATATAACAATTAATATTTCCAAACAGAGTTATATAAACCGGTAAAATATATAAACAAACTGAACGATAACAACAATTCGATAAAATGTAACGCAAAAAAAAAAACAAACAAGTCAAAGCACATTTGTACGTACCTAATAGGTAGTTAACAATTATTTTTTAAAATAATGTACAATAAGTTGTAAATATACATAAATCGCCTATATCAATACGAATTTAACACATCTCTTTCATACATACGCGATACGGAAAGTTGAAATACGCATTTGAGTTAGTTAAAAAATAACTTTGCTATTTCCTGTTGGAACACCGGCGTCCTCTGTGATGCAGTCCAATACTAGGTAGAAACTTGATTTACATTACAACGCACGAAACTCTGCCGCTCTGAATTGTCTGCGAATGATTTAATGCGCAGTTCAACGCTCCCCGTCTCGTCCTTCTTCTCCATTAGTTGTCTATTTTTGAGTAATATCCCAGTGTTATTAGACACCTGTACTTTCAGAGTTGTGACAAATGTGTAGGCACTAGGTGAGAAATATGAGTAAAAAAAAGTGTTCCTTTACTTAAATTTGTATGGCTGCCTTTTATATAAATTAGTATCCACTATCGCCAGACACTTTTCTCTGGCCACAACTTCTTCTGGCAGATGCTTTAAAGCGCAGAGAAAAATTAATGAACTTCCCTTACATTTAAATGCTTGATTTTTACATATATTATTCTGATCACTATTACAAAATTATATTTCTTCAGCCGGACAAATTGTAAAAACCAAACACCAAACATCCCCCAGACGTAAAAACTAGTCAGCTGTTAGTGTGAATGCCAGAGCTTTATGTATGCGTTTTATAGCAAAATATTTACCACCTTCGATTCAATAACTCTCTATCTTCATTCAATTTGGACTATTTATGTCATTGCGACGCTTTCCTGGCTGACTTCATAGTGGCAGAGTTTCGTGTGTTATACTATACAAAACAATTGAATGCATTATGTAAAGCAAAACGCGAAAATCGTCATATACTATTGAATATTTTAATATTTTCATCACTTTTAAGGATGTAGATATTACTCTCGTTAGAGTGTAAATCGCGCGTGTTTGTGCCCATTTGTGTTTGTGAGTGAGGGCGTGCGCGCTCGCTCGCTGGCGCGTGCGTGTTTTCCTTTTTTTTCTATTGTAATTGCTACTTATTATTCAAAATTTCACTTAAACTGCATTCTCGCGTACGCTTTTTGGATCAATTTTCGTTTTTAGCTAGATAATGCTTAAAACTAATAATGTTAATTTCATTTTAGAACGAGGAGTATGAGCTTTTTAATAAATGTACTATTTAATAGCAAAAGTTCATCCACTTTACACGGCTTTCGTTTGTTGATAACTCTATGACGCTTAATTAATATAAATATAGTAATTGGAACCACAATCTTATATATGGACTCAGAGTCCACACAAAGGAATATATATACGCATAAATATACACATAATATTATTACAGAAACTATACATATAAAATTGGCACATTTTTCCATATCGTCGATTACAACTAAATAGGATACAACGAGGAAAATACGAGGTACATTCAGCATTATAGGATAAATATCCTGATACATCGTAAAAAGTTTATATAAACAACACCAAAATACACAAATCTTATTTAATTTCTCTAACGACTAACAGCAAAATTATGTGATGAAAAATGTTTTTATTGATAAATATTATAATCAATTACTACAAAGTTAGGCACCCAAAGTCTGACATAACAATGTTTGAATTTGTTATTCCTCAGACTGAAATGTTGGAACGAGATTAAAAATATTTCGGTATAACAAAAAATAAAGTATTTAGGATAGCAAAAAATCTATATCTAATAATCGATACACGAAAATAACAACAAATAGATTTAAGATAAAGACATCCAACATGCATGCCACATTGTTATAAATTGTGCGAATGTAAATCAAATTAAATTAAACCAAAATTTTCCAATAACTCTTTGTTCCACCGAGGCACGAGATCAAATAATGTGATGGCTCGGGGCGCACTTCGAGGATATTGTTTCATGGCAGAAATTCAGCCGCAATAATAATATGTTACACATTTGTTACAAAATAAGTAAGTTATGTACATCGAGCCGTCGAGGCGCTAGGCTAGAACTATGGCTACCGCGTATCGCTAGTGTGACCCTGTGATGGCGCGGCCGGCCGCCCGCCGCCCGCCCGCCGCCCGCCGCGGGCCGGCGCAGGCACTCCGCTAACTATCCGCTACGAAATCGTGACTACTTATCTAAGGTAATAGAGTGGCAGTCGTGGTTTACGAGGAGGCTTCAGTTGCAGGACCAGGACGACCGGCCGGCGGCTGGCCGGCGCCGGCGCGGGGGGCGGGAAGGCACGACGTGAGCGGGGCGGGCGGCTGCGGCGCGGCGGCGGGCGGGCCGGGGCCGCCGCGCGCCATCAGAGCGGGAAACATCGTGTAGCTCGTCGTGGCTCGCTCGCCCCGCGTCGCGTTCGCCGCCTGCCCTCTCGGCTTCGTGCCTGTCGCCCCGATGTCGTGCCGGTTGACTCGTCGTCGCCGCCTTCGGCCGCAATAGGGTGTGCGCTCTCGTTATCGTCATCGCCGTAAAGTCGTTCCAGTTCGAACGGTTCCAATTTGTGCATGGAGAGTCGACTAGCCACGGCGGTGCCTTCGGACGCCGGCAAAGAGGCGGGAGGCGAGACGAGGTCGCCGTTATTCTCGTCGAGATCTATGCGGCCCAGACGCAAAGCGAGCGTGTACTCTGCCCGCTCGATCACGCTGGGCGGTTCCTCTTCGGCCACGGTGGAATCGGCGAACGTGGTGGAGTCGGCGGCGGCGGAATCGGCACGGTTAGAATCGCCGTGAGTAGTGACCGTCGGTGAGGAGTCGTGCGCGCGTCTTTCGGGTGTCGTGAAGACAGAATCGGACGCCCAACTCCTCGATTCAGAGTTTTGTCGCAGCGTGTCATCGGCGCTTCTCTGTGAAGCACGTCGGCTAGCGCGCGGGCTCTCATCGTCGATGGCTCGGAAGTCGAGCGCACTCAGGTCAAATGTGCCTGGAGGGCGGCGGCGCGATTGCTCGCGGCGCAGAGACGGCCCTCGTGAAGAAAACACCGCATCATAAAGTTCACAGAGGCTCGTTCGATCTGAATATGGTTCTTCGTATAGAGTCAAATTCCGTGTTTCGGTAGCATCAGAGGGCGTCTCCTCATGGTACGAGGGCGCTTCGCTGTGTTCCGAAATATCGAACGTAAAACGCGCCTCAAATCTGTCGGGACTGAGTAACGGTGCAGATCGGGAATAATCCCCATGGGCGCCGTCATTCTCGTACTCCTCATCGTCAGGGTATTCATACTCGAGTGGTAACGGCCGCGATCCGGGCGCACGATGCAGGACCTTTGGTGAGGGCATCTCTTCGGAGTCAGTGGAGCGGTCGGAGCGTGGCATTCGTACGAGACAGACGTGCCGACGAGCGCCCAGCGTCGGTTGGCTGGTAGATGGGGTCGCTCGTCGGCAGCAGGCGCGCTCGTGTCGTACGTCAGAGCCACTGCTACCGGTCGACTTGGAGTGCGCCCCGGGACGCCGTTGCTCATTCTCGCGTCCATACAAAGATGTGAATTCTTCTGAACAAAATTTTTCGAATAGTTCCTGCGAACTGAGCCGGGTCGAACCGGTCGGGTTGTAAAAAGCCTCAGTCGGCGATACGTCACCGCGATCGTACAAAGCGCTCGAACTCGCTCGTTTGGATTTATCTATAAGGCCAAATCTATATATTCTCGGTAGGCGCCTTTCGAATATACCTTGAGAGAGTGCTCGTGCGGGGCGCGTAGGTGAGCCGGCGTTACGACATCGTTCGTCACAGAGGGCGCGGTCGGAAGACACACCGCGGAGGTGAGGGCGCGGTGGTAGTGGTGGTGGCAGTGGCGGTTCTTCGGGTGCGGAGAGGATGAGTTCTTGTTCGTCGGGTGTTTCGGCAGATGGTCCTCGAGAACGAGTCAGCACAGCGCGGGAGCATTCGCATCCTTCCTCATGGTCGGAGACGTCACCCTCGTCGAAGGACGAAGGTCGTGGACCGTGCATAAAGATGCGGCGACGTTCATCGGCGGCGGGCTCCTCGTCGGCGAGGCGAAGGCTGCGACGTAAGGGCGGACGGTCGGGGCGACGGCGCCGGGTGGCGGCGGCGGCGGCGGACGGCGCGTCCAGCGTGGCGGAATGAGGTAGCGGATGGCGCGTGGCGGGCGCGAGTCGGTCCAGCGAGAGGCCGCGGCGCGGGCGCGGGCGCGCGGGCGCCGCGGCCGGACTGGTCTCCTCGGGCGTGGTGGGCAGCGCCGCGCCGCGGCCGAACTCGATGAACCAGAGCTCGTCTTTCAGTTCGCACTCTCACTTCTTCTCGTTCATGTCTTTATTTAAGTAGTGCAGCACGTAATGCAATACAAGGTCATAGCAGTACTTGTACTCAGTCTGTGAACAAAACAAACATAGTTGTAATATATAGTGCGCTGGGAAATATATGTGCGCTGATGGCACAGGGCGGTGGATGCGATGCTGACCATGTTCTCGACGAGCTGGGGCCGGTGGCGGCGCACGGTCTTGACGGCCTGGAATACATCCACCTCGCCGTGCTGGATCACCTGCTCGATGCACGCGTTCGCCGCGCAGTACACGCCGGCGCGGCTCCGTCCGTCTCTATTCCATAAATATTATCGTTTATCGATACGAATATGTACGGATATTATTGCATAACTATTGTGAGCGGCCTTTGAAACGTTACTGTTGGATGATAATTTTGTAATGTTACAGATATTCGAGAAAAAAATCATTAATATAAGGAATATAATTTATTTTGACCTCTGCCAATTCATTTCCCTTAACAAAAATACTCTTTCTTTACTGTTAATGTGAACAATCAGTAGTTACGAGAACATTTTTTATTTATAATTTCTAGACTGTTTTAAAATGCTCGATAAAAAAAAGCTTTTATTAGCTTTGTAGTATTTGTTTAATTGAATAAATTTCGATCTAAACTATTTAAATAACATCTGATATATATTTTAGAAATTATATTATCTCTAAAATATATGTCAGATGTACTTAGCAACAATGGTCAGTCTTTGGCAGTATTTGAAATATATTTGAAACAATATGAATAGAATAGTATCGGGGCTCCTATAATTACTATGTAAATATATGTTTTTTTTTTTCGAAAATAAAACATTGACTAAGATGAAATTGTTATGGCATCAGAAGCAGTAAAGTTGCAAACGGCTATTAATCAACATATACGAATCATAATCGTGTCTTAATGCAATTTTCGTTTTACAAGGTATATTTTTAATATTTTCGTCTATTTAAATTGAATCCTATCACTATGTTAAAGTTAAAAATCGAGATCGATTCGGAATCGATATCGAAGTACATTCTTAATCAGCAAAGACGAAAATAGCTCACGGTGAGACGACGCAGACGGGTCCGTAGTCGGTGCGCTGCCGCCACCGCTCGACCATGTTCATCAGCTCCACCAGCGAGTTGGTGGACGTGGGCACCTTATGTCCCATGGGCCAGCAGGTTAATTGGAAGAGCTGCACCGTCTTGGGCGGTGCTTTCATACCTGCCATGAGCTCCGTCAGGGATACGATCTGAATGGAAATCATGTTCAATTAATTAACACACTTACAGAGTATGAATATTAAGTGCTTTTTCCTAATACGTAACAACGTCACAATAAAACTGTGTCTTTAATATCTGTAGACCTGATTTTACTCAAGTATATTAGCAAAGCTATTGGTAAAATTTTTGAACCATAAATAGTTTACTGATATTTGAGATTTAATAGTTATTGAATAATTTTGTACGTTGCGTAAACATGATAGCTAAAATGAAATCAAAATTAAAAGCAGTTAAAAAAAAATGATCTACGGCCATCAAATAGTGCCATTTTTTTCTTGCAAAATGGAACTTAACATGTATTCGATGCGGCGCACGTAAAAATTAACGTCCCTAGGTACAAATGTTTTTTCGTCTAGTTAGTAATTCCAATCAATTTTTACTAAGGTACTTTTATAGTCATTAAAAAACGCTTTCACTATTCTCTTAATTGAATAAGAAAGATTTAAAGATAGTAATACAAAAAAAGTTTGAAAAGAGTAATTACAAAAAAAGTAAACTACTCCATTGTCGGCTTTAATTACTGTACAAGACCATACAACATTTGTCAGCTGTATTACGATAAATGGAAACTGATGATCACAAAACTTCGTTCAAGAAGTAATTAAGTTCATTAAAAAGAACGTGCCGAATGATACAAAAACCGTACCTTCTTGTTGATTCTGAAAATCCATGTTTTGATATTGGTGTAGTGATTGTGCGAGATGTGGTCGATCGTGAACACGGGACCGTACTTCTTCGAGTGCCGACCTTCGGGCCAGAACGGAGGGAATTGTTGCTGAGGACAATCAAAGAAGATGCGGCGAAATATTAGAATATGACGAATGGACGTCTTCAAACTGGAAAAAAATGTTAGTAATAAATCGACAAACTGACTTTCGATGCGGTCACCAATTACAATGCATTCGAAATATATTTTTTGCGAAATCGCTAGAAACGACGCATAAAGAATTTGGATAGAAATAATAAATCTTTTAACAAAATGTAGATAAAAGATCACTCATGATCATATTCTCCATAGTGACCAGCTCCATTCGGAAACATTATATAAACCTTGAATCCATTTTGATGAACTCGTTTATAACTATGGATTAATATACAGTTTCACAATTATAGACTAATTTGTTGTGGTTGAATTAATATTGCGAATAAAGCTACGAATATTTATAATAAAATCAATAAAATATTGCATAATATCAAACTAATAATGTAAGGTATTTTACATTATTCATTAATTAAGTTTCTTTCAAATGTTTTACTATAAACTTAAGGGATTTCTTGTTTATAAATTAAATAAATTAAAAATATCGTGTGTTACGATTTGATATTTTTTTCAATTCATTGTGCCATGCACTGTAACTATCAAGGGAACTTTGAAAAATGTACTCTTCATTTGTTGACCCTACCATTTATGTGAGGTAATTATTATATATTACACGCAGATGTTTATTTCTGATTTAACTTATATATCGATTGTAGAGGTTCAACTTTTTTTGGTCATACCTACGTCACGATAGATTATTTTTTATAGTAGTATTTTCGAGAAGCATACAAGTTTGCGAGCACTAGCGAGTGGGCGGCCATCGCCGCTCATGGTGATAACTGTCGTTGGACACTCACAAGCCCTGAGAAATCATCAACGCAATAATGACGTACTGGGCGAGAGTAGTGTATATCATTGCGGGGGGATCGATAGAAAGGACAGGAGCGACGGAGGGAGAAGTGGGTCATCGGAACTCTCACTCACTGGACGGAACGGACCAAACAACAGCGGAATCTCTTGCTTTACGCCCGTATCTATGAGAGTTATCTATGTATCTCACCGGCCGAGTCAGTCAGTTCTTGTGTTTGCAGCCGAGTTGACCACAGTATGGCTGTATGTCTTTAAATAGAGACATGGAGTCGTACGTACGTAGCATTAGACTTTAAATAGAGGTTATTTATAATGTTACCGAGTTTTTTGGAGGTACGCAGAGCACAACGACGGCGGCGCACTCGTAGTCGTACACCAGCGACCAGAACTCGCCCTGCGTGCGCGCCAGCGGCCACTCTGTCACTATGTATTCGCGTGGCTTCGTGTAACCCTGAATGTCATAATTTAAATTTTCATTTTCTGTATTATAAAAACTGTCAATATAGATTATGTTTATAAATAAACTCCTGTCTTATACTAATGTGAGTAGATTTAAATGAATGTTAGAGATTTTTTTTTTGGAATATGCATTATAGTGAAATGTATTTTTGACGAGGTAGTTAGAAAATATTCACGTGAACAGGTACTTTATACTCACATCTACGAAAACGGCGTTAATGTAGTCAGTGAAATTGTTACCCTGAAATGATGTCAGATACGGCCGGAAGTTATCAGCTGCGAAAAAACAGAATTACATTGTAAAACACAATCAGTTCTCATTATTCATATCGAAGTAGCCTGTATGTATATATATATCCTGAAAAATGTATGTGTTTCAAAGTAAATATTTGAATGTATTGTAATTCCGCGTAGCGTAGATTGGTAATGCTAATGCAATCCGTAAGTGAGTAAATGAAAGATGTCGCATATTATTAATTATTTCTTTGCAATTTTATGTCCATCATGTATGCATAATAAAAAAATATCATAAAATCAAAAAAAAAATAATTTTTGATTAAAGACCCTATCACAGTTTTAAGTATAATTAAAATACTTAATTGTGTATTTTTATGAAACTCGATCTTGTATCTATTTGAATATGTCGACTCTGTGATATTTATAGAATTGAACACCGCCCAATGTCTTATAGTAATCAGTTCATTGAGGTAATATCGCGAACCTTATGACCTCATAACCCGAAGCGTTTGAGTGTGCTGTACTCTTGACTTGTCAAGATCAAGCTATTTTCTGAACTTAAATTGCTTCTGTTATATTCATATTAATTATACTTATAGGATAATATGAGTATATGTATACAAAGAAAAACATTATTATTATTATATTTGAATCTAGGGTTCCTTTCACCATCTCCTTTTAAACTTACTTTTAACAAAAAGTATTTTTTTTAATAATTTTGCGTTCTACGTCTTCTTTTTAATGGTTGTTGGGGTTAAAAACCGATAGGACGCAAATTTAATTTTAAAGGTGATTTTTTACTAAAAGTGAGCTTAAAAGGAGATGGTGGAAGAGGCTCTTATTCTATTTGATATTTATAAAAAAACTAAGGAAAAAAAAATCCATGGACGCCGAAGTATGTGTTAATGGATCCTGCGTGTAATTACTATAAATGCTGAACTTACGTATCAGAACCATTTTCTTTAATTAGCTCTAGGATCTTTGTTAAAATAGAATATTTGTAAATCTTCATTACGATACGAATATACACGTTCTAAATTGATTGAATATTTTTTAATACTAATTTAGTAATGTATATTAGTTTCATTCAGCGCTTGCAGATCTCAATATAAGAAGTTAAATGATTTGTTTCGGTTTTTTTTCTTATCAGTTTGTGAGGATAACACTTTTTGTTCTTTCTTTTGCTACATAAATCAGAAATAGAATTTATTTTTGATTAAAAATTAAATGGGAGTTATGATGCATGTATGTATTTTCCAACCATTTTAAATTTTGAACGTTGAACGAACTTGAATTTTGTAACATATTTATTTTCATGTAGTAATTATTCACTAATTCGACACTCACGGGGCACCACGAGCACGTCCCTGTTCTTTTCCCTGTTGTCGCCGCGGTGGCCGCCGGCGCAGTCGCCGATGGTGAACCGCGGCGTTTGTTTGCATATCTGCTGATACTCCCGCTGGTATTCGTTGAGTTTCGTCACCGGGTCTCGTTGCGACTTCTGCTTCAGCCGTTGCGACAGCTCCGAGACCGGAAACCAGGATATGCCGCACACGACGTGCTCCTCCAGGGTGTCGTACACGAACTTGTATTGTTCCTGTAAATGGATAATATAGAGTGTTGCAACGGTAAACACAAACCTCAAATTTTGTAAATGGGTTCGCGAAATGAACTTTATTTTCAAGTTTATATTGAATTGTAATTTCATCAATTACAGAAATCATTTTGAATGTGGTTCCCATTCAAAAAAGTATCGCACAAGATGTTAATCGGGCTGGAGTTGATTAATCCGCTGACACGTTTAAAGTTTCATGCAGTAAATTTTATAAATATGGTCTCAAAAGCCGCCGAGAGTCTGGTCTCTACACGAGATGAAGTGGAAGTGATCGATTAAGGACACATCGCTACATTATGACGAGATCATCGATTATCATTTTATACGTTCGAAATAGATATCTTACCTAGTTATGAGCAAAATTGGAGACCAATACCAAGACCAATACTATCCTTAGTCTAGCAAGATCGAGACCAAGACCGAATAAACAAGAACGAGCTTATACCAAGACCGATTATGCAAGGCCAAGACCAAATACGCACGACTCAATTGAAAATTCTTACTAACAGTGTTGAGACTAGCTTTTGCCCGCAGCTCCGCCCGCGTGGACTACGATATTCAGACCGTTTTAGAAGCGTTCGTGGCGTTTATTCACTTTTTTTCCCACACTATCATTTTAAATGACCTCTCTATTATTTAGAGATTAAACTGTATATCTGGTTCTACACAACTAAATCAGATGATACATAGCTTAAATGTTAAGTGGGATCCCAAACTACGAAACTGTGTACGAAAGTTTTATCAAAATCCGTTTAGCCGTTTTTGTGTGATACGGTAACATGTACATACTAATTTTCATAACAATCAGTTAAACGATACGGAAGTCGGTACATAGCAGCGCCACCTGGCAGTGATTTACGTCAATGGGGATAGCATAATCATTTTCTTAGTAAAAAAATATATATACTTAATGATTTTCATGATAATCGGTTGAAGGAAGGAAAAGACGATACAGCGGAGCTCCGCCTGGTGGCGAGCTACGTCAATGGGGATAGCATAAAAACCTTTTCCGTGAAAAAAAGGAAATGCATACCAATTTTCATAATGATCCGTCGAATAGTTTCTGAATCTATCGATTTCATAACATACACATCCTTCTTTATATATATAGATGAAATATTTGTAACAGCGTTAATATGCCTTTCTCGGAACAATATAGTTGGCGTATTTCGAATTGTCAGTTTGTTTTCTACATTTTATCATTATGCATAAAAAAAAAGAAATTTTATAACTGATAAAAAAAAAGATCTGGAAGAATGTTGTAAAAGTAAGTATTCTTTGTCCCAACGTCTGGTTAACACAAAATACTATCAATTTTACTGCCAAATTTCAAAACGTTTGTCTGTTATATATTTCATTGTAAAGTTTTCGAGAGTGAAAAGTAAGTGTATTTTAATTAAAATTAGTGCAGTTTAATTTTTAACTAATTGCAAACATTTAAAATGAGTGAAGGAATGTCAGAGCCAAATCAATCTCTAATGCAGATCGAGGAAAGTTCTAATGATAGTGTGAGTGTGAGTGGTGTAAATTCTAAAACTTGTAAAAAATAAAATAATGTATTTTAAAATTTAATAATGAATATTAAACTATTTATTTATAATTTATGATTAGATGACGATAAGCAATAACATTTAACTGATTTTTTTGAATTTATAGACAGTGAATTTAGGTTTAAAAATGTTTGTCGATAAAAACTCAATGTTAAAAAAATTATTGAAAAATGGTTGTTAAGACCTTATTGCAAGACCAAGACCAAGACCAAGACTAAATGTATTTCCTCTAGACCAAGACCAAGACTAAATGTATTTCCTCTAGACCAAGACCAAAACCGGGTGAGCAAGACCAAGACCGAGACCAAGACCAAGACCGAGACCAAGACCAAGACTAGACGTATTTGAGCAAGCCCAAGACCAAGACTGAATAAGCAAGACCAAGACCAAGACTATCCAAATCTTGGTCTTGGTCTTGCTTTGCTTATCACTAATGTTACCGCTGTTGAGATCACGATTAATTCGGACGTCAATGCGAATGAGAGGACCTTAAAAGAACGTATCAAAGAACGTAATCTAGATCCTCAAAGATCAACGTGAGGCACAGAATAAGATAGATCGAGAAGGGTCATGCGTCGATGCTTTGCATCGCAACACGTCAATTGGACAATACAATAATGAAGAAATATCTCGTCTATAGATGTAGATGAGAGCAATGGCTTTGGGAGCTCTAATTGGTTCATAGCGATTATGAAATAAATGCGAAGATCGATTTTATCTTATGACGATACGTTAAATGGCAAATTCTCACTGAGCAAATTCTCACCCTAGATGATGTGGGGTGACATATGTTTCAAGACAATGAGGCATGACTGTTTGTACGAGCCGTACGGACTTAACCCTAACTGAAGGGATCATGAAAGCTGTACAATGTATTAGAGATCTTCTTGAAGATTATGATGTGCCCTTTGTCGAATTTATCGAAATTAAGCCTTTTGTTAATGCACGACAATTTTAAATTCAAACAGCTTTAATCGCTACAAGATATTTGGTAGAAATCGGTATTCAGAAAGTTGAGTTGTTAGCTGATAGCTACGATTTGAATCCAATAAAGCATATATCGGATAAAGAGCCAATTTCAATACAAAAGAAACCTTTAATTAATTAAAAATGATGATTTCGTGTACTTGGGAAGAAATACCGCAATAAGAGATTCGAAATTTGATTGCTTCCATACGCTAGCAAGCAGTCATCAGTGGTCAAGGTGGAAACAATTGGTCTTCTCATAAATAAGATTTTAATGTGTCAATCAGTAATTTTACTTTTCTATAAATTTTTAACAAGATCAATACTTGGAAGTCCCAGATAATCATAAAATCACTGAAAATAAGTGATATTTATAAATAATGCAAAAATACCGCAAACACGTTTTGCAAATTGTTACTTATAATTAAAATTTTTGCTGCTGGTCTATATTTTGCGTCACTGACGTATAAAGTACATGCCTCTATCATAAATACGGAAGGATAATTAACTGATTTGACAAGAATTGGTAAAGCAAAAAACTACCTCGTTTTCTATAAGGCCCTTTCTCGATTGTCTGAGTTTCTTTAAGAATCCGAACACATCGAAACAGTCTTCCTCTTCAGCTAGCTCTAAGTTAGCGTCTATGGCCAGGTAGACTCCGGACCGTCCGCCTCCGTCACTGTAAGAATTTATTTTTATTTAATTATACAAATTTTTACTTATTTCTATTAAACAGATAATGAAAATGTAGTGTCGAGTGTAGGGTATGGGCGACACAAAAAAAAAAGAAATTAAATTGGTACTTATATTATCACTAGCATTAAATTATATAATTGATGACACAATTCAAAGTATTTGAGGCAATGAATTAGAAATTTGAGTAGTAGGGATCTCGATTTTTTTTTTGAAAATACGATATATGTGATAGTGAACCTTGGTAACTTAATTCTTCGTGTTATTGACTTTAATTTGTTATATGAATTATTAACTTTTATAATAGAGGATAAAATAACAAGAATTAAGAAAGATCTAAATCTCTTTGAAAATAGAGATTAACATTTTGGGTACATGCAAGTGGGATCAACTTAAATTTTCAAATTTTCTACATAGATTAATCTATACAAAAAAATGTATATTGGATTTTCTGGCATTTTCTTTTAAATGAATAAAACTGTTTTGTCGCTCACGACCTTTAAAAATATTCAAACTCGTCGCTCGTTTTAGTATGCAGTACCTTGGTATGCGCGGGTTGCGGGGCGCTATGCCACGTAGTAGCTTATCACTACGTCAACTTAGTAAAAAATGAACAAGAATTGTCTTTAAGTAGTCGTTACGAAATTTGTTTAGAGTGCCTATGCAAATAAAACTGTGGTTGTTAAGCTATCAATCGAAGAGAAATCGTAAATAACATACTTGCAGTGGACGACCATGGGGCCGGCGGCGGGGTTGGTGGCCAGCCGGCGGCCCACCACCGCGCGCACGCGCCGCCGGAACTCGAGCAGCGCGTTGCTGAAAGGGCGTGTGCGAATGCCACTGCGTGTAGTGGAACTGGAGGATGAATCTCTCTTCCACAACCACCTTCAGAGAAATAAATAAAATTCATAGTTCTATTTTTCAGGAAATAGAATGTATATATGGATTTACAGAAATCACACGTAAACGTTACGTCGGCGTATCTGCTTTGTAAATTTTCAACTGCACAGAATCATCATATACACGCACACACACATATATATACATAGTTATTTGCACTATCAGTCAATAATTAATAAATTAATTATTCATTTTGTTTCAAAATAATTAATTAAAATATGCAAATACTGCCAATTGGAGACGAAATAAAATAGAAATAAACATTTTTTGCGTGGCGGCGCTTCGACTTAATCAAGATACTTAGTGTCTATGATTTCTCTCTAATAAAAAAAGGTTTTTAGAAACGTCTCCGAGTTTTTAAATAAAAATCACCATTCACAAGAAATAAAATAAGAATATATGTAAGAAGAAAGACGGATGGGTCTCTTGATTTCTTTGTCTGATAAATAAATATTGGAGCTAAAAGAAATATTTAAAAGTGACATAACAACGTCTATCAAAGCGAAGTATGAATTTAAATATTTTACTGTGTTTGACAGATGGATGGCAGACCTAGGAGTTCATTGCCGAAGTAAAAAAATAAATGAACTTCTATCAACGAGAAATAGTGTAGTATGCTAAAGATAAAAAAAGTGGAAAGCATATGATAATCAAAATAAGAACAGTAAACCACAGCTATTAAGGCTTTGAGTTAAGCATAAAAACTTAAGTGAAATTAGGCAGGCCATATCGTTTGTCACTTATAGATCAGAAGTAGACAGCGAAGGTGACGTTATGTAATGGCCCACAAGGCAAAATGGGCAGAGGTAGATGTCTGACATGATGGAAGAATGATATTAGAAGAACAGTATGTTCAAACAGAAGCCTAGTAGCAGTTCCATATTTTCAATAAATTACGCGGGGCGCAGGCTCGGTATTCCGGTCCGATGGGGGCCCCCGGAAATACGAAATGACGTCATCGTCGTATAACTTGCAAGTAAAATTACATTCTATTTTCATTCAAGGTATTATTTGGATGTTCAGAAGAGTCTCAAAATCAGTGTACACAAAGGTCAAAGTTCTGCGTGTCCAAGGGCCCCGGCTCTGTGTCTAAGGACTATGGGTACGTGCGTAAGGGCCCCGACTTTGTGTGCCCAAGGGTTTCCGCATAATTTAAGACGGCCTAGCCTAGTACCACAGGATAGAGAGAAATAGGCTTCTTTGGAGAAGGCTTTAATCAATGGTGGAGTTCTTGCAGATTAAGCGTACATGAAAATTATATACATAGAACTAGATATAATATTGAATGTCATCCAGAGGACATAAAAGGTTCTTTATCATACTTATTATCATATTAAACGAGATTATAAGCACTCTCTTACGTTCTTGTCAGTTTTATAGAGGCGGAAGGTCCGTATGTGAAAGTTGGCGAGTTCCTCTTCTTGGACGATGCCGACGCTGATGTTGCCGTACGTCTCGTCCTTGTCCTTGTGCGGCGGCCAGTACTGCACGCACATCACCTATGACAACAGATTTGTAGGGAAATTTAATCTTTAGAAACATCTAAGAACTGGTTAAAATAAATAAAGTTCCAAAAATTAGGGTACTAAATTTTAGATTGAGATGGTTTTACCTCTAAATTACATGTAATATAATATGGAAATGTTACAAAAATAATTTTAAATATATACAGAATAGAAGATACGTCGTATGAATTTTCGAAGTTGTATCTACTTCTTTTGGCAAATTATGAAAATCTGACCAGAGTTCAATTAGAGCATGCAACGTGTAGATGTAACACATAATTTGGATTGGTGCGAGTACCAGGACAGCACACTTATGAAGTAATACAATAACATTTATTTTGTAACTTATTTCACGTGATGTGTCTTGCAAAAATATAATTTAATGAAAAAATGTTATTTATAAAAATCAAAGAATTATAACTTATTAACTGCGTACATAAGTTTATACACAGGTTATTATTTTCTTTTAGTTGCTATTGAATGCCCAAAAATATCATAAAATGGAGATCAATAGACGGCAATCATAACAAAATCGCCTCTTAATGATTTAATTTCATAATAATTATGGGTCTTTCCACCTATATAGCTATTGAACATAACATGACAGATAACATCAAAAAATTACCTATTCATTATAAATTAAAATAGACTGATACGTGAGACTATAGAAGGCTGGTGTAGACGTTAAAACATTCCCAACAAACACCCACAATAAATATCCTAATATCAAAAATTGATAACGATTTGTTACTAAAGAGGGACACAGAAATTATTAGTGATAAAGATTAAAATTCAATAGCGCCAATAATATCATTTATGGATAAGTTATTAAAATGTGTTTACAAACGCGCTAAATATACCAAAGTTGGGCTTATTGTGGTGATATTGTCTTATATTTTGAGGTTGTACTTTTTTATGTAGTAATATATAGTTACGAACTGTATTAGATACAGAAATTGCTGTGATTCTGTGAAATTTAACATGCGATTTCGTTTTGAAATGCATTATCATTTACATATAGTAAAGTTAAATAAAAAAAATGTACATGTATTATTCATAAAAATAGTGAAGTATGCAGTGTTTATGAGTACAAACGGTTTAAACGATTCTATCTTTTTTAATAAAAAAGATCGCAGGCAAATCACATATTACGATATCTAAAACTTAAAGGTGAATTTGGTGATAGCTTGTAGCAGCGGTCGCGGAAGGGTCCGAGTTAGGGGCCATAAAAGCCTCATTTTGTCGGGTAGGGCAGAGAATTAAGCTGACCCCCGAATAAAACATCAATGTTCCCATCGACACCTCATAAAACGAAGGGCCCAATTCAGGAAGCATTTGGAACGCTGCGTTATTGGTTCCTATTACTTCGTGGTTTTAAATATTCAAACGAAGGATATTGAGTCGATGTTAGGGTCGTATCACTTAAAACTATTTTATAACGATACCTTAAGAAGCAATTACCGGCCTAACCTCGAAATAAAATAAACACGTCCAATAAAAAAACATTTCGTAAGGAGATTAAACGCAAAGGTTTGTTGATAACTTTAATACCGACGGTAATTACAATAGACACGCGACACCAAGTAAATAAAATGAAATGAATTTGTTAAAAAAAAATTGATAAAAAGTTTATAACTACTAAATACATGATGTTTATTTTGAAGTACAATAGTTTCCTGCACTACCCATAAACAATATAAAAAATACCATTGTACCGCGAAGGCTAATGAACGGATGTGCATCGGTTATTGATTATCGTATAGCTAACCAAGAGTTTCACTTCATGAACCCCGAGTTGCCCAATCCACAAACCCATCTATTTTACGAACTGTAGCAAAGTCCTTAGGCTTGAAAATTTTTCCATAGTTCACTTGAGCGTCATAATCAACTCGATATTTTAAAATCTGAACTCAGGAGCAGCTACGATTATGTTCATATAAACAATATTTAACTATAATATGTGATTTGATAAAAAAAAATTCCTTTTACAATTTATAATTCTTCAACTATTTTCATTAACTGGCAAAAGAACTTTTATTAAAAACCTGATGTTGAACGTGTTTGAAGGAGTGATATAATTTTTATTTGAAATATTTTAATCTTTCCGAAGCCGTCACGAGCGCCGTCCGTGACGGAAAATTGTTATAAAATCTTTACTAAGCGAGGACTAGCTGCTTTTTATATCTCGAAATTTCGTAGAAGCCCAAAGTAAATCTTGTAGATGGTTTGCGTGACGTTAATGAAACGAAGGGAAAAGCATTATTTAAGATTCAAGCGGGGCATACCTTAAACAGTCCTAAGTCAATTTTTGGTCATCTCTCTATAGAACGACATTGCCATAGAGAACGACATTGCTCTATAGCAATGTCGTTCTACGAGATCGTGTTAATAGATCGGTCCGACTTCCGAGTTGAAAATTAGGTTGAATATTTATGCTAACTTATGAACACCCGATTACAAAATAGGTTACGAACAATCTGGGATAATCAGAAATATATTCATACATCACAGTCAATGGATCATAGCGAACGCCTGATGGAGGATTCTTTTAACAAGGAAAAGTTATTACAAGAATAAGAGGTTCAAACTTCAATTGCAACTTATATTGTACTACTCGAAATACCAAAATTTTATAATGAAGTAATTCGACGCTTGCGAAGATGTTAATGTTTATCTTGGCCGTGGTGAGCCTTGATTAAACAACAAAAGCGTAGTTCAGCCAGCATTAAAGTTAAATTTTCAGTTAGGACTTTAAAGTTCCGAGAGTTTCGGCGCTTAATAGAGGCGTGTAAACGTAAATCGAGCACGTACTTTGCGTCTGCGAGACTCCCGAACGAAATTATTTACAGACTAGCATAAAAAGATTTTGCTAGAATGTGTTGCTTTTGTAGGGGTATATTAAAGTTTCTCTATTATAAAGTTTTCTTTTTGAAAGTTTTCTTATTGAAATAATTACTTTTTGATGAATGAAATGAATGTATTTCGCTTTCACGACTTCAAGCGCGCACCGCAACAACGAGGTTTAGAAGTAGATGGGATCTAAGGGATGGTAATTTTGTTTAGTTTTTAGTGACACATTCGGTTAGTATTATTTTTATTTACCAAGAATATATATATATATATATATATATATATATATATATTCTTGGTAAATATATATATATATATATATATGGATGAAGATATTGGTATCGAGAACATTTTTAAAGGTTATATTTAGCAGAAACTTCGAATTGATTTCGAATTTTGTTCACGCTCGTCTTGTACTCGCTATCCCGAAAGAAATCAAGAAAAAGTACAAAATTTTTCCTCATTTTTTTTGTAAAGTTCTCGTATTTCAAAGGACAGTTGATGCCTTCAGCGGCAACAAGAATTTGGTTCGACGGAAATCCGCCTATTATTTCATCAGGCGACAATTCTTGTTAGTGGGGTAACCACACTATATTTCGTCTTTAACAGTCTCATGAGTCGAAAATTTTATTCTTACTAAATGCATTTAATTTGGAACGTAGCATTGTAAAACTAATAAATTTTCATATATTGTAGATACCTATTGAATTAACATTTTTTCGGTATTGTCATTAAGTAGTACGTATTTCTTGATCAAGAATTTGCTATTTATGTAACTGCTAAATAAAGTGCTTGAAATTGGTCGCAAGGTATAATTAGTTTTATTAATAGCGTAGTAATTAACAATCATAAAAAAATAACAAAATAATCTTTGTTTTTTTTAATGCTCAGTTGCGACTTGCAACGCAGTTTGAATTTTGATGGCCTGCTTTGTTGAACATTTTTGTGGAAATTGTGTGCAGATTGAAAATAATAATAACAAGCGAATAATATTAATTTCAAAGATATAAATCGTGTGTAAGACGATTTTTTTAATATCTACAAAGATTATTTTTTCTACTTATTTTCAAATAATAAATAATTATGAACTTAGAATTTTTAAATACGTTTAACGCGACAGGTAAAAGTTTTAAAAATGGATTCTGTTTGAAACTTTTTAATCTGTTATATCTTTATTTGCTTCGATAAATAAATAAAAAATATGTATGATAGACTTATAAAAAAAACACTATGCCATAAAAGAAGTTGAAATATGATAAATTTATAAAAATTGTATAGAATAAGGGCGATGGCGAAGCGGTAGTAGCTTATTAGTTAAGAGTTTAGTTTTGGAATCGGAAGCTACTGGGTTCGATGTTGGCCGCGGCCGACGCGCTTTTTACTCAAGTCAAAATCGAACCGTTCGTGTAGTGTTGCGGGGAGCATATCGAGTTCTCTATTCTGGACGCTCTCAAAGCATTGGCAGTGTTGTTAGCAGCCCTCAACCTAAGAATCTCAATCTAACCGGCTCTATCCTCACTCAGTAATTAAAACTTGACGCAAGAACGTAGAGACAAAAAGGTTTTATTGCATTAAACAGAGAAAAAAATACGATTCCGTCGTATAATTTACTTCCTCTATTTCGGAACATAAAAAACCGTGATGTGTGTCAATAGACAGTATGTAACTCTACATTTTACAAAATGTCTGTGGTACGCGGTACAAGCAAAATGATGGCTACCCTCAAAGTGACGCCGCTTCGTTCTTATATAATTGTTGTTTACGAACTCGGAACAGACACGATGTTGCATTACGTTATAACGCCGTTTAATGAGGAAATATACTGAATACACTTTATTGACATGGCGAGCTTTGCTTTAATAAAACGGAAATGTTGTTCGTTTATTGTGTGGTGTTCGAATTGCCGCAAGGTCAATACAGAATGTTAGCTTTGAGAGTATCACTTTCTATGAATACTGTTTGTGAACGACGATCCAAATTTTAGGAAAGTCTGGAGAGACATATAGAATTGCATACCGCATTATATGAAATGTAATAAATACATATATTGACTAGTAGTCTATAGTTCGGCATATGTAAAAATTTTATTGAATTTCGAGCTTTATCTATTCGTTTCGCCCACTATTCCGTTCTTAAATACTTCGATAACGAAGCCTCATAAGTCGATTTGAATGAAAGTATTCAAGTACTCGAGCGGCATTCTCCGAAATGACAATGAGGAACGTCGATATCCCATGCACTTAAGCTTACACCCATTTCTCAGAGAGGCAGGCAGAGGACACCGATCTTTCGTACGATTATTATATGCCTGTTTTGTTTTATTGACATTCTGCAATAGTGTCATGTGAGCACATCGGTTGTTTAAGAGTTGGTCTTTCTCCACAGTACAACTCTTTAGATATTAAATAATTCTAGGGCATCTCGTGCCCGCCCTTTCGTCACAAACGCATTATTTTTAACCGACTTCAAAAAAAAAAACGAAGGTTCTTAATTAACATGTGTTTTTTTATTATTACCTCAGAACTCTCTCATTTATTAACCGATTTAGAAAAATCTTTTTTTTTTGGAAAGATATACTTCCGAATCTGTTCCTTTTTTTCCAAAATCCATTTCCGATGATGAAACCCATAAGGAATTGAGGGGTATCTTCAAATATTATAAGTATAAATATATATAAACTTAGTTTTGGGCTATAAATCTAGCGTTTACGTTCAGAAACTATCATTTAATGACATGGAACTGATGAAGAAGATCACAGATGACCAGCTATAATTTCGTCAATTGTGGACTAATTTCAAAAAAATTTTCCTTGTTTGAAAAGTATGCTCCTAAGGTTATTCTATAGTCACTAAGTCAGGATCTGATGATGCCATCACAGGGAATTCGAAGGATACCATCAAATATTATAGACGCATATTGTGTGTTTGAGTTCTTTTTCTAGTTATTAGAGTTTTTGCGTCTGGTAGTTATCATCTCATGCGGCTGAGCTAATGACGGAAGCCAAAGTACTCCTTAACGGTTAGGTGTTAGGAGATAATATTACGATTTGTCATCAGAAATTATTCTTCAATGGCAGTAAAACCGTTTCGAATCCATATTCATAAATTATATGTCCTTTTGATCTGCTTTAACTGGAATCGACTCCAAAAACATCGAATTCGTTGTTTTTCAAGGCGATTTTTATTATTTTTTTTCATTTATTTTTCAGAAATATAATTATATTCATCCTTCTTAGACCGTCTAAACACCCGAATATATCCTTCAACTTGTATTATTGCCACGTGTATTTTTTGAAAGAGACCGTTTCCTCGCACAACCTAATTTTAAATTTTTGATTCCTTTCATTTATAACTCCAAAATCTCCCAAGGTTTGCGTACTTATGTTTCTTGAGCCATTCTGACTGCCACTGCCGTATATAAACGTAGGGACTTAATTATCAATAGTTAATCGTGTTTACGACAGAACATTTTTGCTACATATAACAGAGCGCAGAGCCGCATTAATTTCTTTCTCGCATTCAATCTTCTTTGATATTTCCTTTATATTTACTGTCGTCCGCAAATTAATCTCTGGATATAGATATTATTTCGTTTGTTCAACCCTCTCGCCGCCTATCACGGTGCAGCAATAAGTTGCATTTTTGCACAAAGCAAAATTCAATTTTGATTAGATTGAATGTCACATACCTAATAAAAATTACGTGTGCCGTTTATTGTCAGTAGAAAGATTTCGGAAACTCGTTGTTTCCTTCGACGATCTGTCGTCGTGTGGTCGATTTTAAAGTAAATAAAGACCTGCTGACTTATCATGTATGTATTTACAATCGTCTTACGGCATGACTAAAAATTAAATTAAATTTGAAATTGAATAATCTAGTCATTAAAAAATGTTAATGTTAAATAAATTTTCAAAGAAAATATAAGCCGCCTTCAAAAACCTTAAAAGAATTGAATAATTAGTTGTTTTTGGAACCGGTGCCAGTTAAAACAAAACAAATTAAAAATATAAAATAATGAACTAAACTCAAAAAAGGATTTAATTAAAAAACTATGTAAAATTTTGAAAGTTGAAATAAGAACCGTGTCTGGCATATCTTTAGCTGGCACGGAATCCAAAAACAACTAATTATTCAATTCTTTTAAGGTTTTTGATGATGGTTGTTCATATTCCAATTAACTTCTTTAGGATTCGGTTGTTGGCGCATAAGAGGTATTGAATGAGTACTTGACTCACCCATTTCTAAACTATATAACAACAAAATAAAATCGTAACAATACACAGCTATTAATTTGTTTGCGTAGAAGTACTCACACTAAAGGTGCTGAACTGACCAACGTTGAGATAATTTTAACAAACAGTTGCGCAACAACTACATATTTCAAGAAACATTTCGCCATAGGTTCTGTATAGATATCTAATAGAAAATCTTCCTGTGTTATTAGTTGCTTTATATATTTATGAATTTGTTTGATCGGATCAATCACTACTTAATCTTTCAAAAAATAAATGACTTGTATATAATCACCTAATATAATATATATAAATATTACTGTTAGTAAAAGATTTTGTGAAACATCTATATTAATTTCTAAATAATACAAAAGCAAAGAAGTTTTAATAAAACAACTAAATAGTATGAAATTGAAGTTGAGCTATTCATTGAGAGTGCTTTCTTAACATGGCAGTACAAAAACATCTTGTATCGCTTAATCTCACTCGCTATAATTTTTATACTTATTCACATTATTCTCCTACCTTAATAAAATCGAAGGTTTTCGTGAGCATGACGATGGCGGCGGCGCGCTCCTGCCATATCATGCGCCAGAAGTCCACTACCGTGTCCTCGGTCGGCCCCTGGGTCACGATGTAAGCGTTTGGTTTCAATATACTCTGTGGACAACACGTAGTATCCTTAATTACTGAGAGATTAAAAAAAAAAACCATATCCGTTGGTCAAACTGATAGGATGTATGCTTTGTCTTACGAATTTGCTAAAATTGCTTAAAACGTAAAAGAAGTTAAAAGTGCACCGTATGCTATTTCATCAACGCGGCTTATCATTTTTTATAAAATTTTAAGGGGCAGATTGGCATACAAGCAATCAGAGAGTAGGTGGTCACCGCCACTCATGAACACGCGCGGCCCCAGAGGAGTTGCTAGTGCTTTGACGGTCTTTCATAAAGGAGTAGGCTGTCTTCTTGAGATTCTATTGTTGGATTTAAATGGGAAAACCATTGATATTGGAGTTTTTTCCAAATAAAAAAATGGCATGCTTCTCATCTGCATAGGAACTTTATATTTGGCAAATTATAGGATTCAGTCTATTATAGTCTTTAGACTACTGGATACGTTTTTCAAAGACGACGAAATTTGTGAGACACGAATGAGAACAAAAATTAGAATACAAAAATTATTATAAATTGAGATAATGTTATTAGTTTAGTATGAATTTCGTCGTCGGTTCAATTATTTTTTCCTATATTCTTTTTTAGTTTTATTTTTAAGGTTACAAATAAAACCAACCAAAAAATACATACTCTTGTTTACATGTATATATAGCATTACGCATATAAATAATTGTATGTTATTTAATAGTATAATTAGTTGCACATGCATTGTTTTGTTGTTGATTACATTCTAGGTTATTGAGTTCCTTAGATGGTATAAAAATATTACATTAAATTTGATATATTATGAAAAAAGTGGTAAATGAAATTTGAGACTTTATAGACTAAGACATCGTGCATCTACAATTTACATCGTAGTTTCCGTTTACATTAGTCTGATCCGTGATCACAAGCCTCTAATACATCCCCGCTTTGAATAATTACAACTTTATCAATTAACTTGTAAATTAACCAAGTTCATCCAAGTTGGAAGACTGGAATTACCCGCGTGCAATCTTCACCACCTCTGCATAAACATGCTAATGTGCCGAGTCGCCGCAACTTCAGCGAGCGTTCAATTTATTGGAGGACGGTAGCGCTTCTAAAACCCTTTTGGGTCACTGCAAAAAATCTTGATGACAGACAATATTTCGTTAAAAGTCAATTTAATAGGAGTTGGTAAAAGCCGTTCTAAGTAGCATATAACAAAAACATCTAAATGTTAGCAAATAGGTATACTTTGTGTCGAAAGGGCTACTAAAAATAATTTTACCAGAAAAAGTCGAAATATAAAAAGGAACGTATTGGATAGAAAACCGCTGTCACCGCTAAAAGTTGGTGAATTCTAATATAACACCGCCGAGTTCAAGGCGACTGTAACAGACGAGCCGCAAGGCCGGTCCTGGTCAAATCGAGCTTCAAAGATTTTGAGGAGTTCTCATCGTTCATGATCGCAGCGGTCGATAGAAACGAAATAAGGAAAAATTCGACGTTCCGAGTTCTGAGTAATTTTCAAATCCACGGGGACACAAAGGCGACACGTCAAACTTTCTGATGCGATCCACGTAGCCGTCCTAAATTCGGTCAATCTCGGGCCTCCACGGCGGGCGGGGGCCTTCGAAGCGAAGGGCTCGAAGGAGCCGCCGCGCCGCGTCGTCCGGCTATAAAAAAAAGGGCTGCGATAAGTGAAAATGTACGTAATTCGCCGGAGAGTGGTCGGATACAATCGTTCGTTCGTAAGCCTAATCTCCGTTCGCGTTCGTCCGATGTGATTCGATCTAATTCCCCGGTCGTAGGCAGTCGCGTCGGCCGCGACTGCGCCGTCGCGTCCGCTCGAACAAGGCTCGACTACGTCGTTATATGTCGTACGTGAGGCGATTCTATGGGCTCCTTCACGGTATTACCGGTTTATTAAAAAACGGACAACTACCTTATTTCGTCTACACGTTCCGTGCTTATATATACACGTATTTTGTCTGCCGCTCTTTGCCGGTATATGTATTATTACGTTTTATTGTTTCCCGTTGTCTTTAATTTATTATTATTATTTTTTTTAATTTTTAATCGTATACAAAATGGGAAAATTATTTTACAATCTTGTAAAGTACTCACATCTATATAAGAAGCATTAATATAATCTGAGTCAGGTTCCCTGTCGACCGCGTCTAGCACCACTCGATTGTAGTCATCTGAAAGTAAGATACATAAATTTTAATCAAATATTCCATTACGTATCGGAATTCCAACCGGTACATGTAGTGTTCTTCGCTGATAATACTGACAGTATGAGAGTAGCGGATACATGCTTACACGGTATGACTTTTTGGTTTTGATTCTTGTGTAGGTTCGTCTTCTTAGTGGCGTGCCTCCACGAATGTGTTTCGACTTTGACCGCCGTCTGAAAGAAATTTGTTAATTTATTATGTTTAACGGAGAAATTGATAATTATGAATTGTATCATATAGGAATATGATAAACATCATTAGAAAAAAAAATGAAAGGTTACAGGAGGAGGGAGGAGTTTTGTTAAAATTAATTACATAATTAAGTAAGAATAAAGATCACCATTGACCGCGGTTAAAAATGCCTCATTTAACTATTTTAATTTCCAACATTGTCAGTTAATACATATTGCCTTCCAATCTCGATCGTGTAAAAGGTGAGATTGAGATTTCATTGAAATCGAAAGCCGAAATAGGTATTGAAGTAGGAATCGGAGCGGTAATAGACACAGGACATGTATTGGAATCAGAATTCAAAACAGACAATAGTTTATTCCACCACATCTATGTAGGTAGAGGCGAAGCAAAAAATTGATAACAAGTGTAATATGAAATATTTACGTATCTATATTTCACATTATCTCTTTCAACGAATATTACGTACTTTACATTTCATAGTTGTTTTTATTAAAAAAAAAACATTTGTTTTTTAAATTTTTAATGACACAGCGGTATTAATCAGCAATTTAAGAAATAAAAGTGACCATTGGAGAGTGATTCTTAATCAAACTATTACATTTCGTTATTGGAATATATCATTATAATATGTATTAAAACAAGTGAAACGGGAAAATAATTAGCAAATGCCGACGTACACGGTGTACGTGCACGTCAGCGATCGTGATCCTTCTAGCGAGTTTATAAATAAACTCTCAGTTCTATAATGTACATATGAATTTTATTATTTGAAATCGAAATTCTATGATTAAGAATATCAGAGAAATTGCCAACAAATAGCACATCTTATTCTTTACACTAATATTTTAAACATGAAAGTTTATGAGGATGGTTGGATGTTTGTTGCACTTTGACGCAAAGACTATTCAATTGATTTTGTTGAAACTTTGCAGTGATATAGCTATATACATCGAGAACAACATACAGGTCACAATTTAAAAAGACACTAAATTTTGCTCGCGGCCAGAACGAGCTTTTATTAAGGCTGATCGGCTATCGATAACAGGAGTATTCGAGAGAGGAAAAAGTTCAACATCGTTTCGGGGTCGGAATCGCGATCAGGATCGGGCTCGGAAGTAAGAACGTGAGCGAGAATGTTTTCCAAAAAAAAAAATAAGCAGCAACATGTGTTTTCGCTTTAAGAGTATGGGTTCGTCTGGGACAATCTCACCGAAACCGAATCAAAAGCAGAGTCAGGATCTATATTATCCAGGATCCAGAGCGATAGAGAGAGATCGGCACTAAGTTTGACAGCGTCATCCGTCTGCACGTGAAAAATAGAAAAAAAATCGTTCGATATCCAAACGGTCGGAGTCGCGGGCGAAAGCCAGTTGCGTACGAATGCAATTTCGTCGCTGACGCGCCATAAAACGATTTCACTATGCAAATGGATGGAGTTTTTGTAGTATCACATTAGAGGTCGCAGCATACGGGAACGTTTCTTTTTGTTGAGATTTGCGCTTCTATCTCGATAGACGACAAAACTGAATCGAAAGAAAAAGAAAAACAGGCAGCGCTCATAGCCTTCAACGGAATCGTACCTGAAACTCTAGTTTGTAGAGCACGGGGAACTTTCGCCGCTGGTCGCAGAGCTTCGGGAAGTTTTTGAGCTCGACGGGCCGGTCGGGGATGGTCTCCGATATGGAGCCGTTCTCGTCCGCTGCGAACAAAACGCCGGTCAGTTGCGTCACCAACGGGATCAAATTTATACCAAAATTTCACACGTATGTGACAAATGAAATAACATTTTCATAGGATCGTTAAGCTGAAAGCGATTAGATGAAGATGTGTTATGAAATTTAGAAGGAATTCGTTTTATGTTTATTTGTGACAGCCATGCTAGAAATGTTCGCGTTTTATAAGGGCGAGTTTCGAATTCAAATGTGTGGCGATTAATTTTTTCAAATTTCGTAGGAACCTGAATCATCGTGTGTTTTGATTGAAACAGTAATTTTTACAGAATCGCATTACTCAAAGTGAGGTACTTTGATTATACGGTTAGCTGCAGCCGAAAAGACAAAAGTGTTGTCTTATTTCTATGATTTTTGCTCGGTGTTAACAGACTTTTACTGATTTCGCCAGTGACGTAATGATAAATTCAGTTTAAGATGGCTACCGATAGACGCCGTATCGAAACTAAGAATTCAATATAATCCATAAAATGCAGGGTATCCCTGTTATTAAATTAAATAAGTTTGATAGCAACTGAAGATCTTGATGAACTTTGAAACGGTGTACAGCTTATAATCACAGTTTCACATACACAATCCCTTTGGGATTAATGAAACTTAAAATTCGCTCGAAATGTGTCTTTAATCTATATTTTTTGAGATATCTGGCATTGATTTTTAATAAATTCTACCTGTTTGTGCGACTATCATTAATAGTAAGAAGTATCAATTAAATGAAGATGAAGCCCAACTAGCCACCACATTTGTTACAATTACTAGATTAATAAAAAAGCAACAATTTCTTAATTAAAAGCACAATCTGCTAGCAACAACTATCTAACTAATAGTTTTAAGCGGCTTATTGCAAAATATACTTCGTTGTGAAGCCCTATTAATTAGCAATATATTAAGCCCAATCCCTATTAATATCAACAATCAATAATAAGGTATGTTCGTTTGTTGGTTTGTCTTCCTTTTACTCAGTGACGGAATAATGCATCAATGTCAATTTTCGCGAAAAGATAGTTTGTGAGCAGTAGAGTGACATAGGGCATTTTATATTTATACTAATTTAATTAATTCACAGTTCGTGTAAGCTAGAAATTATAATTAACTCTACAACTGATAAATAAAGATCGGTTCACAAACTAAATTTAAATAAGTCGATGAAAATTCGATTTGTGCATTAGTTTATTATTAAAATGATTAGTCAAATGATTTTTATCTCGCCAAAATTCTACTTGAAATCAAATTTGGTCCGAATGTTATAGTATGACACCGCGTGACATATCCTTAATAAATGATAACGATCGAGAATAGAATAGGAGTCAGAACTGACAGCGGGAATAGGACCGAGGACGGGATTTAGATTAGAATTCAGAGTGGGACCGAAGCAGAAATCTAGAGAGGGACAGAGCTCGGAATTGAAAACAGACCGGGATCAAAACAGAGTGGAACTGACATTAAAATCGAGGACGAGAACGTTATTATGGTTGAAAGAGATATCGCTTTCTGTCGCATACGATATTTTATAAAACAATGTAGTTCGATATTTCACTTTTCGGAAGTTTTAGATCTGTACTGTACACTATATACCAAAAATAAATAATTTCTTTATTAAATAATTTATTACATAATTAAATACAGTTACATTGAGCACAAATTGATATTACACATTTCGCCTGTGTAACCTTGAAACGAGTACTCATTTGTTGCGTGTAGTTATTTGTCTATGTTAAGATAAAAATATAGATTTTGAGCGTACTCCAAGTTTGTTACTTCACCGAGTAAAATAATAAAACAAAATACAGTTTAGGGTTCGGAAATTGGCCACTTTGCGGCTGTCGTTCAACGCACCGTAGTGCTCTGAAAATGAACTTCGAAGCATGTGCAGGTTAAAAGTATTTTTAGCTCGAACGAACAGCACCTTTTGAGGTTAGCCAAAGAGATTTAAACGCCACAGTTATAGATCCGAGATTGGTAAGAGTTCCATACAAAAACTTTGATTTCGCGCGTCGCTAACTGTTGTCTGGTTATGCTTAAGAGTATCAGAATAAATTGAGCTGAAAGTTCAAAGAATGACTTGTTGTTTGTAAAGATAAATAAGTCGCACTTCGAATTTTGTCGAAATCGTCGGCACGAGTATAATATTAGAATTTGAATCTCCTCAGTATAAGTGATTTCCTGAAAGAACCCTTAAAATTATACATTGATATATGACTTTTATTTCTTTTTACTGACTTTAATTTTTGTTGAATTTTGCGGCTGGTGTAACTTAAAAACTGCTTCAATTTTTGAAGTAATGGTATAATGAAGTTTTCATAAATAACTTTTCATGTGGTCAAATCGCCTCAACACAACTTCTACTCTAGTCACTGTAACTTCTTTTGAATCACACTGTTATTTTGCATCTCCATTCTTACATATATGTATATTTCAAGGACATTGCACTCATATGCACTAATTTCATGATTTTTTTACACAGACGTTTATAAGGTGTTTAAGATTAAATGATTTTTTAAAGGTTAGACGTTTTAATTTTTTTTTTGGGTAGTAGGGTTTGGCTTTGTCTTCACTTATTGTTATTATTAAGTGTTTCAAGTAAAGTTGGTTCCAGAACCAAAGTATAACTGATGTATGTATGTTAAAATTGACGCTTGTATACAATTAACTAAAAAAAATGAATGTTGTTAAATACAAATCATATTTTGATATCTACAGTAGAATATGAACGTATTTTTAGTCAATGATTTTTTTGGCACTTATGATTTATTAAATAACTTCACATATTTCAGGATGTGTGTGATGGAAGGATCGGTAAAGGTCGCTCTAGAAAATTCTATGCAGACCACGTTGGCAGCATACTAGAAACTCCGGTTAAGAGCGTGTTGGACCATGCTCATTATAGGGTTCCGAAGCCATTTTTACAAAGAAATGCAGTACAGATGAAAAAACTACGTTGTTACACTTTTTCCATGTTGACCGCACATAATAGGTATAAGCACTTTAGTCTCCTATAACTAGAGAAACAAGTAAGTATGCCGACTAATATTTATTGAAAAATGTAGCTTTCCGGCATAACTCAAAAACGGCGTAGATCAACTTGAATATAATTTTATTTAAAGTTTATAAAGCGTTAACTTTCTTTATTTTTTTCATATTTATTGGAAATATGGTTTAGAGAATAAAGGAGACGACGACACAATTTCTGCTATATTCAAACGCAATTATTTCAGAAAATTTTGAATTAGTCAAAAAAATAGCTTAAAACCCTTAAAATACTTTAAAAAGAACTGTCGAAATGTGTGCCGTGCCACACGTTGATGTTTACTGCAAAAAATTTTTTTTCAGCTTCTCGTACATGTATAGAGTGCCCCCACTAGAAATATTTATTTTTGTAATTTAACTACCAAAGTAGCGGCTTGTACACGACACCTATACTCCAAATTTTATCAATATATAACTTGTAAATTTGGAGTAAAATGCGTGTAACATTCGAACGGACGGACGGGTATGATGAAACTATAAGGGTTCCGTTTTTACCATTTTGACTCAGAACCCTAAAAAGGGCTAAATTTTAAGTATCCGACGCCTATGAGCTTGCACGAAAAGATTGATGAATATGTCAGTGACGCTGGAGGGATATGCAAAGAAGATTACCACGTGGAAATCTGTAGTTCTTGCTTACCCTTCTGAGAAACAGGCGTGACTTTATAATAATTAATGATAATAATATACATAAGCAACCTTTTCTTTGCAGTTAAAATCAGTAAAACGTTGTGTACACACTGACTCAGAAAAGCGAGCCGTTGAAAGTTGCAAGTGACGCGATCCAAGCACGTTTTAAGTCCATGCAAAGCGCTGTGAAAACATTCTTCGAGTTACTTCGCTGACTCGCTTATATTCTTGTGCGCTAGTCTAAATGCACGAATATTATCTTTTAGAAATTTAAGCACATATATTTTATTGCGAGGACTATAATAAAAATTAACGAAATATAGGATTTTTGTTTATTTTTTCAAATAGCATTTGAGACGGCTGGCTCTTGTGGCAGTAACGCTAAGTTCTTTGTAAAGGGTTTGAGTCGGAGATTCAGAAACGAAGGTTCTTCGTTTTGGATCTTACGTGGTCCAAACCGCGTAAGATCGTAAATGAAAAAACTTCGTCTCTGAAGTGAACTTTCTTTTTTGATAATTCTACGCGACAACGCCCTCAGTATAATAGAGACTTTCGGGCCAGACCCAGGACGGCGTGTTTAAATTTTACTGTCTTATTCAGAGTCGCTAGTCTAACTTTAAAACGTGCTTAGACAACAGTTTAATGCGAGTTACAAAAAAATCTATTCAGAAATCTTGTTTAATTTATAAACACTGTTTAAACCTCGTTTAGCTGCCATACAATAGATAAACATAGGCAAAGATTGTTTAACAGTGGTCTAAGGATTGTTTTACTGAATATTTGACGTAGGTTGTCAAAAGCCACATTTGATTATCGTATTTTTATCATCAAGTTAAAGATTGATTTCTATAAAGTGCGAATTATTAATTCAAAGCGCATTTATAATGGAAGAATTATCTGAAATTAAAGAATTTCACAAATGTTTCAATAAATATAAATTTTATATATATATATATATGTAATTATATAAATACATACTTTTCATTACTTGGATGCCAGATACTAAATATTTTAGAGTTTTTTAAAACATTTTTTGATCAGAATGTTGCCATTATAACGCTTAAACACTATTCATGTTAGACTGCAGTCTAAGTGACATTCTGAATTACTTAATGCCTAATCAGCTATTTAAGAAGTAAACAGTGTTTAGTTAAACTATCTTTGAACGATGTTTTAAATAAGGATTCTGAATAAGGCAGTTTCTAAGGCATTTCTTTTATATATATATTTTTATATCCTCTTAATGAAATTTAAAATATAGTTATTGATTTATAACTAGTCATACCCACATTATTATGCGGTTATTACTTGAAAATTTATTTATTAATATATATTTGTACTTAATCTATATACAGGATGGAATCCATTATGCTCTTCGCAAATATTCGTAATCATTGCATCCTCCTGTTTTAGAATAACTTTGCCAAAGTATCAACAACTAAAATATATATATATGAAAATATATTTATAAATAATATAGAAATAACCCTACTAAATGCTCGACCAGACTATAACGCGACCACCTTGCTAGGCGACTGCTCACTACGCGCCGCGCAGCGTGTCTGAGCACATGACGAACTAGAATTCTGCCTTATGATCAGGCTATGCGAAGTATTATTTTTGAAGAATTTATTTAGTCACATATCTGCAAATGATATTTGATATTATCAGTGATGTAAAGGTCACCGAAGGTATTAGTTTCTGATTTGTCACATGTATTCCACTTACCTCTAAACAAACAAGGCAAACTAAGGCAAATTATTGTGTAAATGATACACAAATCGCAATATTACTTGAGGATCCGCAGGTTGTTGACTATCAGAGTAAGTTTCACTTACTCTAAGTTTAAGAGTCACAGTAATGTTACCTCTGCAAATTCCCCAACAATAAATAATGTTTGCATATTCGATATCAGTGAAAGGCATGGTTATTAAACACTTCAATATATTAGTCTCAAAAACGTGAATGTCATAAATGTTACACTTATAAAAAATACCTAAACGTCCTTGGAAGTTTAACAACCGTCGCGGACACGCTTGGCGCTTTGCTAGGCAGACGTAGCGCCACGCACGACCGCTAGCGCAAGATTTACCGCATTCTGTTAACGCTAGCTAGATGGATGTGGCGTGACCCACGATCTTCAGTAAAGATGCAAGATTGGAACATTAAAAGTTTTTAGAAGACGTTCAATGCTATTCTACTCAGAAACAGTTACTTCACTAACTATGGTCTCTTTGGTAAAGTTGTTCTAAAAAAAAAAAAAGAAATGCATGATCTATTTCATACGGTAGGTATGTTATCGCTAACTGCAACCCGTTCTACCGATTACCATTAAAATTGGCATGTATGTGTATTTTTGGTGAAGAATTTGTTTAAGCTATTACTTTCGTTCCAACTCTCTACCAGATGCCACTGTAATACATCAATGTCTATACCTTGTAACCGATCACCACGAAAATTGGTATGTACAGGTATTTTTTCGTAGAGAAGGTTTTTGTGCTACTCTCTGTGTTTGAATTTGACACCCGGTGATGCTGTAGCATATCAACTTCTATACCGTTCAATCGATCACCATGAAAATTGGTGTGCTACTATATGAGAACATGGCGAATATATTGCAAGACAGGATTGCAATTGGCAGGGCCAGCTAGTCAAATATAAAATGTAAAAATAATTTTTAATACTTATATGTAGACATTCTGAGCAGTACAGTTAGTTGCTCTTAAATTAACACAATTATTTTCACAAAAATGGATACCTTAGAAGCGTGTGGTACAATTTAAATTAACTTACGCCCATCAGAATATAAAATGCTACATCACAGTTAAACCACATCGAAATTCCTCGGGGACATTAAAACAATCAAGCACAAAACTAATTATTAAGCAATATGAGTCCAAATCGATATTTAACATAAATTAAGAACAACACTTAGTCTGAGATGTCTATCTCTCACTCCACTACGCGAGTTTTACGACGTCTTTACATCGCGAAATGTAAACTTTTCTGTATGTTCATGTACTAAATATATGATACCAGAAGCATTGCAGAAGCGGCAGCAATCGCAAGTAGATTAAACAGTTTATATACAGAATGCCATCGCGATAGTCGCGGAAGTGCGTTTGTTGACGTTGGGTATCAAAATGAAGAAAAAATAATGTACGGATCTCTCGCTTGACCTCATTTCCGAGTTCACTGACCATTATTGGATTCGGCTTAAACGAAACATAAAAAAATATTTTAAGCCATAAAAAAGCGTGGTCTACTATCGCCCGCGGGGCGTGTCCTGTTTAAGTATAAGACATAGCGGAAATGGTGAAATGAGCGGGTGAATGTGCACTCGGATTGGACTAGAGACAGGTTTGTGCTCGACTAAATTAAAATTTAAGTTTTCGTTACTGTTCCATTAAAACTATAAAATATTATGGTTAAATAGGAGGACCAGTTAAAAAAGAGTTTTATTTTTGGTATATGACGCAATCTTGTAACGCCGGCCTCAAAATCGTGCTGTTTTTTCATAACTGCTCCGTCAAATATAAACGCCGCCACCACTATGTTTTTTGTACTTGAAACGACATATAAAATTTCAGCTATAAATATAATTATGCACGATGAAAGATTAGTTCGCAAAACCGGACCATACTAATGTATGCGCCTATAAATCCACGAGAAAACAAAGAAGGAAAAAAAAAATAAACATCCATTCGGTTTGAATATTTTCAGCGTCAGCGCACATTAATAAAATGCGATTGTCCGTTCGTACGTAGTACTTTATGCGATCGAGATCATTCATAAGACGGTTGTAGCAGTCTAGTTTAATGAATAAAATATCAACAATTTTTGTAATGCGATGAGATGGAGCGTGCATAGAAATAGACATTTTCATCTTGCTCAGTTTAAATGTGAAAATTTAATAGGCGTATTTAAAAAAGAAATAAAAATGAATAAGAAAAATAGTGAACGACATAGACTCCGTGCTAGAAATACATGGGAAACATAGTAGAATTGAAACTTCAATGGATAAGTGGAAAAACATATAGCAACGGACAAGTGCCAAAATGAATTGCAATATTTTTTTTTAACTGAAGTTTTACGCGCAGGCTTGGACAAGTACATTAACAACCTCCTCGTAAAACTTAAAGTTAAAAAAAATTGTTGGGTTTCATTTTTCGTTTGTCAGTTGCCATTCGTTTTGTCACTTGTCCGTTGCAATTCGTTTTTCCGCTTGCCTGTTGAAGTTTCACTTCTACTATGTGTCCCAGCACATATTTCGATTTTTTTCGCACGTTCACTGCAAATTATGATTTGGTTAGGTTAGGTACATTTTAATTAATGCATTTTTTATTTAATCATGTAAAGAAATTACATTTCTTTATTACCGTTGAACTAAAGCGCCTCCTTGCGCGCGCGCCGCGTCTTAAAAATATATGGATATTTATGTGGTGGATAAAAAGGAATTCAAACATTATTTTCTTATTGAACTAGATATAATAAAAAAAGTTTAAATTGGTCCAAAGTGAGAACTTGGAAATTATCCTAAATCTGAGAAAATATGTGATAACAATAGTCTGAAGGAAGATAAAAGTAAAATTAACTTATATTCTATAAACTTTAATAAAAACATAAAGGAAGAAGATTTTAAAATGCATTTCAGTCACTTAAATGACCAACAACAATGTGAAATAAGTCAAGCTTTGCCAAGAATAAATATGAAACTGGAACAGTTAGAAAATATGAAGCACGCATCGATGTAATGATCGACTAGTACTGTAGTAAAATACCATATAAATATTCTATAGACGATAAAAAAGAAATAGAAGAGCAAGTGGGAAAATTACTTGAAAATAAACTTATAGAAGAATCATACAGTCCGTTTGCACCACCAGTGGCTTTAACTTTCAAGAAAGAAGATATTAAAAAAAAAAAAAAACCAATCTGTGAATTGATTTTAGAGACTTAAATAAAATAGTGGTACCACAGGCTCAACCGTTCCCACTAACTGACGACCTGGTAATTAAGACAAGAAACTGTAAGTATTTCTCAATATTAGATATAAACTCCTCATTCTGGTCCATTCCACACAGAATTGAAGATAGGAGAAAGACCGCTTTTGTAATACAAACCGGTCATTTTCAGTGGACTTGCTTACCGTTCGGCTTGAAGATGTCTTCGGCAATATTTCAAAGAATATTAAGTAACATACTGAAGAAATCATGTACTGAACACATCAACCATTTTACACAACTACATTAAAAAGAGGCATTAAAGAAAGAAGGTTTCAGACTAAGATTCATAAAATGTATGTTTGCTTCGGAGTCGGTTAAATATTTTGGACGTATTATACTGAATAATACAGTTCGACCTTTGAGAGACAATTTAATTTCAATACAGAACTTCCCAACACCAAAAACTCTAAAGAATATCAGGCAATTCCTGGCAAAAGTCAATTTTTATCATAAATATATACCAGAGTACAATAATTCTAGAACCATTTCATAATTTACTGAGAAAAAGTCAAAAATTCACATGGTCTAAGAATTGTCAAAATTAATTTGAGGAGATAAAAAAACTACTATGCTCATAACCTGTCTTGGAAATTTTGAACCAAGATTTGCCAATACATATTTACACAGACGCCTCATTAGAAAGAGTTGGAGGAATATTAATACAGGTACAAGCTAATGGGAGAAGCCAGTATCTTATTTCTCAAAAAAATTAAATGATTCGCAAAAGAAAAAAAAAGCAATATATTTAGAAGCGTTAGTCATTATAGAAGCAATACGGTATTGGCAATACTGGCTAATAGGGAAATCATTCACGGTGTTTCGGGTCACAAACCTTTGGAAAACATGCATATTAAATCGAGAACAGATGAGGAATTAGGGGAATTAATGTATTATATGTCAAAATATGATTTTAAAATAAATATGCTCCAGAGAAAGAAAATTTAGAACCTGACTTCTTAAGCGGGAACTTAGTATTAAACACAAATCATGACATAGACGAACAACTAAAAATAGTAAATTTCATCAAGTTACAGGATTATTGTAACAGATCAAGAAAAAATGAGGAGTTACAAAAAGTAAGAATAAATTAATACATAAAAACAACATATATTATGAAAAATTAAGTTGAGTATGGTTTAATGTCACATTTAGGACCAGCCACAAAACCATTCGAAATTGTCTCTATAGATACAATTGGGGTCTTCGGAGGTTTCTAGATCCACAAAAAGACATTTACATCTTCTGGTAGATCATTTCACTCGATATGCATGTATAGTAACATCAAAGACCTAGAATGCTAGACTTCATTAAACTAATCAATAAGGTGACAAATGATAATGAAATTGGCATGATACTCACAGATCAATATCCAGGAATAAATTTAAAGAAACTGAAAACCTTTTTAAACGGAAAATCAATACTGCTTGTTTTCACCTCAGTAAATGCATCATTTTCAAATGGTTTAAAGGAAAGATTGAATGAAACCCTTGGAGATAAAATCCGATGAAAAATAAATGAAAATGGAAGATGAAAAGCATGGACAACAATTGCTCATAACTGCATAGACAAGTACAATGATACGTATCATACTGTCACTGGTTTTGCGCCAAGATACGTGCTGGATGGGACATATGTGTTATTCGTAGCAAATGAATTAAAACAGAAGAGAATAGTAGATAATAGGATTAAAGACCAGAAAACAGCACTTGAAAATTCATTTAAGTCACATAATTACAATGAAATAGTAATTGATAAAATAGAATGCTCCATAATTTCAATATAGATGATAAAGTATATATAGAAAATGAACACAAGTTGAATAGAAGAAAATTAGACGAATTAAGGATTGGCCCCTATAGAGTTAAAGAAAAAATTTCAAATTTAATATATAAAGTGGATACAGGTCATAAAAAATTGGAGTAAATTCTCTTTCATGTCACAAAACTCGTTCCAGCACCATAGTCGAAAAATTCGGATGTAATACTCAGAAAGGGATGAACATTGACTTAGGAAAATTTTCAGTAAAAATTTTCCTCTTGGGCCGGGGAAGATGTAAAGAAATTATATTTCTTTATTCCCGTTGAACAAAACGTGCCTCTTTTGACTATCAGTAAAACAGGAGCAATGTACTGGCAGCTCAGAAAAGACGGGTCCGCTTGTCTACGGAATTACAAATGTCAACGTTTTTCGCAAGTTGGAGAGAGTGACAAGTGAAAAGCTATAATATTATAAAAGATACGTGTGCAGAGAATCGCCAAACTAATTTAAATGCTTTAAGTGTTGTTTCTTTGTCTTTTCAGGCATTAAAAATATAGTGTGATTGTACATAGCGTGATAATGTAAACACCTGTTAAAATAAAATTTTGTCTTCTCCGAGCAACACATTTGTTTAATTTGCCGGTTCTTAATAAATCCCGAAGAATTTCTTTTACAAACATATTTTATTTTATCAAACAAAAAACTGAATTCAGCGCGGAACCAAAAAAAAACATCCATAGTCCACTCTAAAATTATACACATACAAAGGAACGTTAACAAATCCACATCTTTCGTCAACAATCTTCATTCGGCTCATCTGCGTTATAATCAATGAAAGATGCAATCGGCTTATGATAACAAAATATGATATAAAAACTTGAGATTCCAGTCTATTAATAAATCTTGCAAAAACTTGTATCTCCGCTGCTGCCAACGCTCATCACGTGATATGTCGTCTATCCCCTCCACGCGGCCGTAACGCTTTTACGTGACAGGAAAAATTCTAATACCCCCCGTCTAAATAGAAGTTTCACTTCAAAATAAATTGTGTTTTTATGTTTGTTGATTACATAAAGTCACAATCTGATTTTAAGGGGCCCTGTGTGCGCGTATGTTCAGTAAGGTCCCTGTAGATAATCAAAACGTACCCTTCAAGAAATTTAAGATCATTGATAAGTAATTTCTGATTATTTTGAGGACAAACGGTCATAACGTCGTCTTTTTAAGTTATTTGACGTTTGACGTCTTTTTAAGTTATTTTTTTCTTTAAAACTTTTCCTTTTTATTATAATTGTATATAATTTAATATAAAAACGCTGCTCTTACATTTCTTGAAAATTGCCTTTGGAACGAGTGATAAATTCATATTATAATGTAATGTATTTCAAGAGTTACGTAGAACGTATGAAGTAAAGAGATTTCGGAACTTGAATTTGAATTATGGCATCGTGAGTTTTCAATGATAGAATTTTCAAGGTCACGTGTGTGATGATAATGTCGGCAAGGGTCGCCCTAGAAAATCCTACGTACACCATATTGGTGGCATATTAAAAAAGGGCCAAATTTTAAGCACCCGAAACCGACGGGCTTGCATGAAAAGATTGATGGACGTCAGTGAGGCAAGAGAGATATGCAAATATCCTACCACGTGGAAATCTATAATCTCTGCCTACCTTTCTAGGTAATGGGCGTGAGTTTATATTATTATTTTATTATCATCATAATTTTAAAGGCTTATTTAAATTGATGAAAAAGCTTTCAAAAGTTCGCAAGTAAATTCCAATATTAATAAGTGGTTAGTGTAGCTCTTATACGCTCGCCGCGACAAGGCACTCGGCCGGGCGCGGCTCGTGGCGAGATAACACTTCCGAGGTTTGAGCGCAGCGCCCTCTCCAAACGAGAAACAGGATGAAGGAAGCTTATGTGAAAACTTTCGAAGGAAACTCTCTGTTATTATTGCCTCGTAATCAGAGGGACAGTAGTTGTACTCGATTTCTTTACATGCACATCCCTAGCAGTCAGCGTTACGATAAACAAAAAAATATTTTATTAATGAACGTTCTTTTAATTGTCACACGAATTTAATTCTGAAACTGTTCAATAAAATCTTAAAAAAAATGAATGTGGAATGGAATTTTTTTAAAAGTATGTTTTCATTTAAAAAGTGCTTCACGAGAAATTAAACAATAATGTTAATCATAATCGACAATTGAAAAAGTATAACTACGAAAACATTATTTTCTTGGATATCCATATTAGGCGCAGTTATTACAAACGTAAACTGATACCTACCCGTAAATCTTTATAAAAGGTAAATATTAGAAGCTTGAGGTTTGCTTCGTTTCAGAATACTGTAAGTTAGCCTTAAACATTATGAAATTTGAAACTACTAGCTTCTAAAATTTGTATTTTATGAAGATCTACGTTTTTGTACATTTCGTGCGTCTGCGACGAATGACCAAAGAATGGACTTTTTGTAGTTACACTCATAAAAACATTGAGATTACACTCGACTGTTCTAACATTGTACATAAGAAGTGTCGATATACACTTCTCACCTCCATTTTCAGATCTTTGCAGTCACATAAGAGGAAAACCTACTTATGATAAAATAAATAAGGACTAACTCGATGGCTTTATAATATATAATACCATTGGTATTAAAAAGCTTCAGTGCCCATCTTCTACTCTCATCACTACATTCAATCATCAGATGTGATAGGTTCTCGGGATAACAAACTACTGAGCCTTGGTAGTTCAGTGGTTACGAGCATGGCCTTCGAACCGGAAAGAATCGGGTTTGATGTTCACTACGGGAAAATTGACCGACGAGTCTATCTGAAATAAACCAGAGCTTACACACGAACGTTAAATGTTAAATAAAAGCGTGAGAAAAGTGGCATTGGCGTAATTGCTATTTTTCTATGGAATGCGGCATCGCCACAAAACGTACCTAAAACAAGGGACACGAATAATGCAGCTATACAAATTCAAAATGAAACAGTGTATGGGTGAATAAGACTATGGTATTTAACTTTACAATGTTCATTCATTACGATAGTTATGTGACTAATTATTTAGTTAAGTTTTAACCATCTCCCTTTTACGACTATTTTACCATTTGAATTTGAGCAGGCCCATAAAAAAAGATCAACTGAGTTAATGCTCGTTTAAAGCCCCATTAGTATAATGTTAAGTATGAAAATTATTTGAGTTCCTTTTTCCCTCGAATACCTTTATTGTGTAAAAATATCTGGAAAAAAGTAGCATTTACGCTTGAACACAGCTCTAACGGTCGTAATTGCCTACGCATATGGCGTCTAAATTAAGGTTTTAGTTTGTGTAACAATCAGAGGATGGTAGTTTATGCGCACGATCACATTTGTAGGCCACTCATTATTTTCATTATATTGTTACAAGTAGTAGTTTAGAATTAACGAATGCACACTGATTAATAGTAACCACTGACATCTTAGTTACTTTTACAAAAAATCACCATCCACTTCTTTTACCGTTCCTTCACAATAATCCATGAAACAATTTAATTCTCATAAATGCCTTTGTGACGTCCGTTGTTTTATTATAGGTCGACAGAATATTGTAAAATAACCTAGAAAACTCTTACGCATGTAAGTTTTTAACGTGATGTGTTTACAATATATCATTCTAGATAACAGTCGATTCTTAGACTAGAAACTAGAAAGTGCCTTTATTGCATTCTAATCGTGAATTGGCGTTACAGCATCGTGGAATAGACATATGTTTACAGTGATTTATTACATGATTCGTAATGCGCAGCGATTGACAGTGCTTTATTTTATTTTTTAAGCTGATATCTTTTTTCCAGATGGAAAGTCAATAACTACAGAATCGCTATGTGGTTATGATCTTTACTTACCTTTATTGCTTCACTGACACCAATCAATCGTTTTATCCAAACTCGCCCATTTCGTATATTTAAGATCTGGTCTTGATTTAGTATGCTACCATTTTGATTTGTACAATATAAGATTTTTTACGGCACCCTTCGTTGATTATTCTTTAACATACATTCACTGTATAGATTTTCCATCAGCCTATATTAATTCTTTTTTTTCACATTACCAAACTACCTCAACATGTCTTTTTTTATTTTAGTTCCTACATTTTCTTTCATACCAGACCATTCACTCACATCACTATTCTTATATTCATTTTTCAAGAACACTCCATAAACACTACACAGAACTTTCATCTTTATTACATTGATGCTATGTACCGCCTCAACGCTTTACTAACATATATCAGTGTATTGTGGCGAGATATTTTTGAAGTGAAACTTCCTTAGGCACGTTAGAGTTATTCCATGCTACGGCGTCACAGGGAAA